>JAJOOI010072239.1:0-27780 GCA_029582585.1 Solanum bukasovii | reverse complement strand
TAGTAGGGAAAGAATAAAAATTGTAGTTTCAGCCTAGTCATCTTACTTAGCAAGAACGTCGGTGAAGATTGAAAGAACCTTTATTTTTTTTAAAAAAACTCTAATAATAATAATCATCATTTTAAAAACATATTTTAAAAAACTACTATTTGAATATATTCTTAATAATATTTATTTGACGTTCATAATTTAGTACTCATTAATTGATAAAAATAAACATGTAACACCCATATCAAGAGATTAATAATTAGTGCAAGAGAAAGTAAAAAAAAAAAATTAAAAATTAATCATGAAAAGGAGTCAATTTGAATTAATAAAGAATAGTAAATAAATAAGAATGAATGGAGAGAAAAAAAATTAAGCCCTTTACATACTAATGAAAAAAGACAAAAAAGAAAAGAAAAGAAGAACTAAAAATTAATCATGAAAAGGAGTCAATTTGAATTAATAAAGAATAGTAAATAAATAAGAATGAATGGAGAAAAAAAAAATTAAGCACCTTTACATACTAATGAAAAAGACAAAAAAGAAAAGTAAAGAAGAAAAGGAGCAAGCAAAAAATTAAGTGTTGGCAGTGAGGTTCGAACCCGCGTTGGCTGTGTGGCAGACCAACTCCTTCGCCAATTGAGCTGTTCCGCATTTCAGTCAGTGGGTGGCAAAATTAATATATATTGAATTATTATGCATATATACATATATAAACGACGTTTTTTCCAAGATCACTGGGTGTCGTGGCACCCCCACCTGTCCACATAGATCCGCCCCTGATTATGAAGATAACCATAATCTCCATAACCTCCAACTTTATAACCATTATTCTTGTAACATTTCACTTCCATAACCTCCTCCATTATATTCATGTTAATGTCATGTTTATGACTAACCTTTTGTATGCCTTTATGTTACACTATAAATAGAGGCATAAGGGTTCATATTGTAACACTTGAAGATTTGGTGAATACATGAAAGAAAGAAAGTTATATTATATTGTTCCTCTTGTCTTATATTCTTCTTGTCTTCATCTTTATATTGTTCTTTTGTTCTTAAGTTTTACAACAAGTTTATTATTTTGACATTAGATTGTTGTTTCCTTATTTCAGTCTAAATTCGAAATTTGAAGTGATTTAAGATTGTAAAAGAAAAATTACCGTTGAAAGGTTTTAAACTTTTGAAACTTTTCAATTTTTAAAAGTGGGTCCGAAGAAGAATTGGAAAGGGCAAAGACACATGTATTTTAGTAACAACTTATTTTCACATGCGCCCACGTATACTTTCTTTATGAAAAAGACAGTTCATCACTTCATCTAAGTTCTACTTCTAATAATAAAAAAAATTGTAACTTCTATATGATTACATATTACATAAAAAGTTGATTATTATATGTATGTACAACAAAAAAATTAATTTTATCTTTAATCTTGAGTAGATATACAACAATATCAATTATTTACTAAATTTACAACAATATTACTTACATATGAATGTCATGATTTATAACTGCACGAAACACGAGCTACTTTACTAGTTATGATCATGCATTTTCAATATATTTCCTCAAACAAGTGTGAATGCTATTCAATAATTGAAATGTATGGGGATTCCACAAAGGCCACCAGTCTAATTCAATCATTAATATATAAAGGGAAAAATGACAAATATACCACTGAATTATCGTAAATGATATGCAGATATTTTTCGTTATATTTTTGGGACATTGGTGCCTCTGCCGTCCAAAAACTAGAGCATATATATCATTTATACTAACGGACATACACATGTCATAATCTTACTCACCGATCCGACATTTATTAAATATCGGATTGACGGATAAGATTGCACCATGTGTTCCTATTTAGTCTTCTGTTAGAGTGAAGGGCATATATGTCCTAGTTTTTGGACGGCAAGAGCACCAATGTCCCAAAAGTATGACCGATTTCTGCATACTATTTACGATTGTTCTGGGATATATTTGTCCTTTTCCCATATATAAAACAACTTTTTTTGTCTACTTTTACTTCTCTACTATACTATTTTGCAATGTTCAATAATACTTATCCAGTTTATAAAATTAATGAATTAATAATTTATCGTTTTGTGACTACTTTATTCTCTTTTTTACCCTCCCTAGGAGCTCCCACTCCTTTTTGCTCCCTTGGTGACTCGAACTCGCAACCTTCGGGTTGGAAGTGAGGGATGCTTATCATCCGAGCAACTCCCTCTCGTCATGACTACTTTATTCTTGCTATTAAATATTGTTCATTTTTAAATGTTTAGATGACTTATATTTAATAAAGATGATTTGATAAAATTACCCTATCATTTACTGCTTCTTAATGCCTATGTCAAGTTAATAGTGAACAACTATTATTGAACGGAGATAATATAACATAAACGAAAAATTTTATGGTGTTTGGGGGATAAATATGAGGTGGCATACAAAAGTTGTATGAGCCTCCTTTCATAACTTGACAAGTGGATAATTGGGTCCCATTTTGAGAAAAATAGGTCAAGTTCCTTCTCTCTCTTACTTTTTAACTTTTTCCCATTATTTTGACTTTTCAACTTCTTGTTTTTTTAACCATTATTTCAAATTGCTATTTTCCTTCTTTAAATAATTTTAAAAGTATAAAACTTAGCCTAATTCATCATACTCCAAACATTTGGTATTATTTTTCTATCCTATATTAGTTATCTAAATTACTAAAAATAATTATTAAAATTATTTAGCGATTAACAAAATTAAACTATCATTTTTTATTTTCATTACCCTAGCAATTATTCTTTTTGAAAGTATAAACAAAATTTGTAAAATTGTAAAAAATATATATATATATCTTAAAGAGTAAATTAGTAAATTATCATTGCTATTAATAATTTCTTAAAGAACATGTAAAAAAATAAAATAACTAATACGAAAGGAGTATAAAATCAATTTTTTTTTCTCGTCTCAATAGTTTCATAAACAACATTTAACATACAAATGTTATATCCTCATTTTCTTCTTCATCCATTGTATCACTAAGTGTTCTTCCCTTAGTTTCTGGCAAAAACACAACAAAACAACCACATATAGCTATGCTTATGTAGAGATTGAAATTTATGGCATACCATAGTAAGTCATGCCAATACCAAATCCAACACACATTACTGTCACTAATCGACGAAATGACCAATTTCTCTCCATTAGCATCTTTATAGCTGAATATAAATCAATCGTGTTGTTGTTGTTGTTGTTGAGTACTTCTTGATTTTCTAATTCCAGGAATGATCCGAAAAAGCTTAAGGTTAAACTACTTCTTGTTGCTGGAGGTGATATGCTTTTCAAAGTTTGGACAAATCCTTCTTTGTTCCCTTTGATATAAAGCCATCTAGGAGATTCACTAACTACAAAATGCACTAGAATGCGTATAAAATTGTAGGCAAAGAAGTCCAAAGATAAAGAATTCGCCACGAAGATCCTCTGTTTATATAAGCCAAAGTTGGTAAAGAAAGAAACCCTGTTGTGAAACAGAGGAAACCAATGACTTCAACGCCTTCCCATGAGCTCTGTGGACAAGACAAGCGCGCAATTGTAGCTCTTCCAAATCCAGAAAGAAACCTTAAGAATGAATACATCCATATATTGGTTGAATAAGCAGTGATTGCTCCAGTAATAGACATTAGAAGACATGACAAAATCAGGCTGTTTTTTCGACCTAGCGAAGAGTCAGCTAAGGTTGATAGAAGGAAACCTCCTGCAAGCAAAAGGCGAACCTCGAGTATTAGGAGTGAATCAATATGCAAAAAAAAATAAAAATCATCAGAAGTAGTAAGAATGAACTTCTATAAAATGTGAATCTAAAAACAAGTCATATCCTTTAAGGGTAAAATTGGAATACAATTTTTTTCCAAATATAGAAGAGATGTCATTCTTCTTACGACTAACAGAAGTAGTAAATATTTAACTTGTTGTCAAATCACTAAACTCGTTAAATTCAAATCATGAATCTGCATACCTATAAGATATCCCATGAAGAAGGAAGATGCTGGGAGGCCAGGGACGATCGATCCACCACATTGTAAAGCCTACTCTGAAACAACTGAAATTTGGGCAGGTAAATCCCATGCCCATGTACCTTTGGGAGAGTACAAAAGTTGTTGTCAATGAATGAAGAAGAGTTATTACATGATATGCAATGCCACGAAGGTTGTGCGTCAGTGAAAACACTAATAAAAGTTTGTTGAGCATCAAAGAACCAAGCAAGAGAGACAAAAATGGCTTGTAAAAATTGTGCCCATCCAAATTCACCTATGCAACTTTCTATTGTTTCATCAAGAGATGATCCTGCTTTTCTCTTTAACTTTCCATTACTTAGGAATGGTTCTGTTTGGTTACCCATTTTGTTATTGGTTTAATATGTATCTAATTGATGAAAGTATATGAAAAAGTATGTGTGGGAATGCCTGTGTATATATATGGAAAAAGATTTAAGGAGTTTTTTGTAACGACCCACCACATCATCATGTCATATAAGCGCCACATAAGTTTCACATAGTCCTTAATGGAATATTTTAGAGATATGTGGAGTATTTCCTTGGAAGACCTTACAATTTCATAGATTTACATGAAAACTCCTTAGAACATTCTAGTATTCTAGTATGAGGCTTATTTGTAAATATGTACGGATTTGCTTAACAATTATTATTTACATAGTAACCCCTAAGTAAGTAGCATATATTGAGGGGCATTCATTTGTAAATCCGTTTGTAAATTCATCAAGCAAAAATCAAAGTTCTCTACAATACAATCTTTCCTAGCAATCATCTTGTGTTCTGTCTTTCATAATTTCTTAGTGATTCTTAGAGTTTTAGGCTGACTTGGCATAGCAAGATCTCGAACAAGGGGTGTAAGAACGTGAGCAGTTTGTAAGTGTCACAGGTGTGCTTAGCAAAAGACTAAGGTCGTGACATTTTGTTCGGTTGGATTTGGTAGCTTTTGTTTAAACAAGATATTTATGTTTAGAAATTCATTTAAAATATGGCTATACTCACTTTGTCCCGTCATAATTAGATTTCGAGAGTTAATTTCTTAATTTTCATCGTGAATTCTGATATAGATTTTTTAAGTTTTTAAAAATAAAATTTACATATTTGAAAACTATGTAAAATATTCTATAAACACACAATAAAAAAATATTTAAATGACATGTAAAAACATGGTCATTTGACTCTTAAAATCCAAATACCGCTACATAAATTAAAAGTAGAATATAAATTAAGACAAAGAAAGTATTGAAAACTTAGACTAAGATAGAGATGCAAGTTGTACACTAGACTGAGTTGGAAATGAGTCATGACTAGGATCCACGAGTTCGGACTTAAGTAAATTAGAATATATTTAATGAATTGTTTATTTTGAATACTCGAACTTAGATAAATGATCTTATATCTTATCCATGTGAATTAAGAGGACCTATCTTATTGGTGAAGTTGAATTCTTTGATAGATCCTTCCAATTTTTCTTCTTCTTGAGAAGAAACTTAAATGACTAACAAATTTATCATGAGTATTTTCACTTTATTTATTTAACATAAATGGATCTTATGAATTGTATTAATCAGTATCATTATCACTTACTAAGTATATAAATGGCAAGTTGAATGTGAAAGACTAAAACAAACAAGTCCCAAGCATTATTGAATAGCCTTTTCCCTTTCTTTTCTTTTTTTTCTTCTTTTCCTTTTTTATGACTAGCATGCATACACGTGAATGCAAAAGTTTTGCTATGAATTTTTTTTCAAAAAATTATATTACATGTTTAAAACAATGTTTTTTTTTTGTTACACGTAAGAATAACTTTTTGGTAAATTTTTGAGATATCAATAAAAACATATTCAGTAAAATTTCTCACAAGTTAGGTTTGAGGAAGGTAAAGTGTACAGTGACTTATACCTATATTGTGGAGTTGTTTCCTAGTTGATACATGATTACCAAATATTCTTTCAATTATTTCTGATTAATTAATTATGGGCAAACAACACAAATATCACTAGCTTAGGATCTAATTACGTGTCTTCTAGTGTATTTTTGAAATTATCATTCGTGTCAGATTTTGGTCTCCAGATAAATGTATTTGGCGCATCCAGATACATGTATTTATCTGGCGCATCCATATACGTGTATCTTGTATATATGAGGTCAAAATTAGGTGTAATTTATTCCATATACGCTGTATTCAAGCATGATTCACATGTACCTAGATATATTGACTCTCTCGCCCGCCTCTATCCTTTCTCGCTTGTCTCTCTCCTTATGTACTAGTTTTTGCCCAGAGGGGTTTTTTTGGTACTAATTTAATTCATCTAAGTCTCTTAATTCTTAATCTGTTAATCAATGAGGTAGGCTAAAATAGAAAGAAAAAAAAAGAGCAAAAACTGGATTTTATCCAGGCTTGTTGGGCTTTGTGCCTAGATAGCTCACATTTCGTAAAAAAACAACAACTAGGACACTCCCTTCTTTATTCTAGACCCACCTACCGGCCCTTAATCTATCTTACTCTTCATTGGTCTCTTCTACAAATCGACGGATTTGAAATAAAATGAATTCAAGCACAAACTCGCCGAAATTTTAGAATATATTTGGTAGCAAAAATACATGTATATCTAAGTGTATCTAGTATAAAATTATTAAATAGTAAGACACTATATAATTATTTCAAACTATATGAAGAATTAGTAAATATGATAGAAATATTTGTATAATTAAGTAGTGAAATTACATGGTTAAACAAACATATACTAGTTAATTAATCACCATAGCTATAGTTTTAGTTAATTACCACTCGCGACCAACATTCAGTGACAATTTCATGGGCTGAGGTTTCGAGTTTGTATATTTCGCACATTTGTATAATTCAGAATTTATATAATATAATTTGTATAACTTTTGTATAATATAATTTGTATAACTGTTTAAAATTCAGATGTTTGTGTTTGTATAAATTTGTTATTTCGAGTTTATGCAAAAATAACTCAATTATACAAACGTACCCGTGAATTATACAACGAAACAACTTAAACTATAGTTATATTCTGTAAATATGCAAACTATAGTTATGGAGCATTTTCCTCTTTTTTCATTAATTAAAGAGAGGCCAGGCCAGGCCTTTCAAGCAGATACAAAATGGGCCTGGACTAAGTTATGGCCCAGTTTTACCAATGAGAGTTTAGAGGATTATTGAACAAAAAGGGAATGGCAGAAATCATTTTCTGGAGAATTGGCTACTGCAAATCAATCAAATCAGTATAAAGGGTAAAACAACGAGAGAGAGAAGAAAAAGGGAACGAAGGAAGATGAGTTTGAGGTGGTTAGAAGCTGTTCTTCCACTAGGAATCATAGCTGGTTTTCTTTGCGTTATGGGTAATGCTCAGTATTTCATCCACAAAGCTGCTCATGGCAGGGTAATCCCCTTTTTACCCAGATCCAAGATTTGATCTTTTTCCCTTTTGGGTATTTGCTATCATTCTTTTTCCGGCAGATTTTGACACCCAATTCGTTTTCTTGGGTCATTGTTTGCAGCCGAAGCACATTGGGAATGACGTGTGGGATGTAGCAATGGAAAGGAGGGACAAGAAAATGATGGAGATGCTTGCTTCTCCTTCTTCTTCTTCGTCTTAGGCGTTGTATGGTAATTTAATCAGCTGCCCTTTTAATATTATCATTTTGTTTTTATGCTAATGAGGGAGATTTATTCTTGTCTGCTGGGCAATTAGGATTTAGGGTTACTAGTCTGTTCTGTTAATTGTTGTCAAATTTGCTTAATTTGGATTAAATTCTAATAAAGGGTGACCTTTGATGATGAAATTTCGTGCTTGAGCTTGATTATGAGCTTGTATACTTATCCAATGTAAGAGTTGAAAAAACAGCTTTAATTATTCTTTTCATTCTACCTAGTGTTGTCCCTATTAGCTCATGCTGCATCTCGATTGTGTACCGGCTACCCCCATCATATGTACCAGGTAAATCTGCCTGGATGGGAAAAAAATCAATCACCTAGCGGTTTCAGCCTTGGTAGGATTTTAACATTGATCTCCTGTGGTTGTCATCTCATTCATTGATCATTGGATCAGAGGCCCTGGGATACTTTTAAATAGACCTGCCATTCCTCCAACCTACCAAAGTTAATGAAACACAGAATTTGCTGAGGGAAAATAATACCAATAAACTTTCCTTAATTGTGCTTTATCTTTGGCCAATTGAGCTTTTGCGATCCAGCTGTTGCTAATGGCAGCCAGTATGTGTCATGGTAAAGTGGTAGACAGTCATGTAACTCGTAAAATGTTTTGTTTTATCAGACAACTGATTGCTAATAATTTGATGACTAATTAATCATAACGTAAATAAGCAACTTTTATAAGAGTGGCATCCATAATTTTCATTTTTTTAAAAGAAGAGTGATATCTATGATCACTGAGATTAGTACAATAAGAACAACATACCCAGTGAAATCCCACAATCACTGAGATTAGGAATCTAGGTAAAATAAGACAAGGTTATATCTATAAATAAATACATAAACAATGGATGAGACATGCTTTCATTCTGATGCATTATCATTTTGAAATTCTGGCTAACTTTTGTATTCGCTAGTATCAGAGTTTTCAGGGGTCCTAGAGGAGAATTAAACCATACTTAACAGTCAGGTGGCACCATATAATTTTGAAGATGAATTTATCACTCGTTCTGTGGAAAAATGGCTATTAGACTTGTCTGTAAAGTGAGTAAAAGCTTTTCTATTTTATCTCACTAGAGATTCTCGACTAGATGAGGTCATTACTAGAGTGAAGAACTATTTTTTCCATTGCTATTCTCAACGATAAAACCTTTAGAAATTATGTTCAGTTGAGAAAAGGTGGTGACTTTCAAATATTGATAAGAGTATAAGAACAGTATTTGAAGGTTAGTGTGGTGGTATCCGAGCAAGTATAGCTTGTACCTAATCAATCAATTTTGGGCTTCAACAGTGTAGTATTAAAGCTTCACTTTATTTCCATTGTGGTTTAAAAGTTTTTTTTTTTTTTTTTTAAATTGCTAACTTTGTATTATATCACAAAAGTACATGGGTTATACTCAAACCTTATATACAAATGCACCCAGACACTCCTACAAGTTTCAACTTAAAGATTGGTGCTTCTTTAGCTTCAGTTTGAGAAGCAATAGTTTCCACATTATTAGTAGAAACATTGTGTAGGTTAATCATAACTTCTATTCCCATGTGATTACTGAATAACCCTTAATCCATTAGATATATCAACTATAAAAATGATTTTTTCTTGAAGTTTATAGCTTGCCATTTAGAATGATGGTTTTCTTAACAGTTCTTTGTCTTTCTTCTTTCTTATGATCAATGGATGCCCCAAAGCTGGTTTAAAGAATCTAGATGGTTGACACCCTCTCCATGTGTTTTAACCTAAGCAATGAATGTTTTGGCTGGGCCTCTCATGAATGACGAAGACAGATTTGTTGGGTGGTGGATTTGGAGGATGAAATGCCTATTTCTCACTAGCACTATGGTGATGATACAGTCTGTTGCATATTTAGTGATATTCATTGAAAACCAGTTTAGGTTCTAGGCTATCTCCTAGAGTTCGGAACTAAAATGATACAAATAACTAATTAAATCATGAAAATGGGATGTCGAAACTGTACTGGATATAACTGGATTTATCGGAGTTAAAAGCTGCGATATATAGCTCCAGCTGGACTATCCCTGCTAGCGAGCGTTAAATCCATAACAGAGCTATATATTGCAGTTTTTAATATACGCTCCTTTAAAACCCTCCTGCCCCGCTGGCAGTGGCTAGAAAATGGCCTAATCCTCCCATATCTTGCCACTAAAACTGGTGTAAAGCTTCTCCAAGCTCCATTCTCCAATTTTTCGAACAAAATTCACTAGAACAACTGAGATGCATAGCATATTGAACGTGTAGAACAAGATTTTGGGATTGAAAACCGGAATGAGAATGGATTTTCTTCAAAAGAGATAATTTTAAATTTCATAAATAAACTTATTGATTATTGCTTCTCAAAGTGAGGCTAAAGAAGCTATAGACAGATGATCCAAAAGAGGAGCAATTGAAAAAAACACTAAAACATGCTTACTATTATGAAGTAATATTGATTATCAACTATAATCAATGAATCTTGTTCTGCACCTGCAGTATGCTATGGATCTTAGTCTTGGAAAAATTTGTTTGAAAAATGGGAGAATGGAAGTTTGGAGGAGTTAAATCATAATGGTGAGATATGGGAGCCATTTACTGGCCACTGACAGTCTGGATGGGACCATATATCACAGTTTTTAATTGCGATAAGTCCAGTTATGTTCAGTTAACATCTATTCGTTGGTTAATATTGATGATAGGGATGGATGTGGCACTTACAATGCCATGATTCATTTTGGGGTTATATGGAGCTATCAGAACTTGATCGTTTTTTGTTATGCAAGTATTTTTTTAGGGTTTCCAAGGAATCTGGAAAATTCAGCAATTAAATGGTGAGTCATTCTGAAAATGTGTCAATAAAATTTGGAGAGATGGATCTCATATGTTGGTAATCAGTTAACATACAAGGAGTTTTAACCAAAATAAGAATAGTTGGATGCAAGTTCAGTTCCTTGTAAACTCCGGCTTTCTGAAGAAACCTTGTAGTTAATATGACTTCTTACTGAATCATATTATTGTCTATGATTTATCGTGCAATCACACTGTTATCATATATTCTTTCATAATCTTACAAGCTATCACTTTGTACTTCTATTTCTCAAGAATGGGTTGTAGACCCTGCAGTTCAGGCAAATGCCAGCTATTGACAAATTTCCCATTTTGTTGAACATAGAATCTGGAGGGGATTTGAGTATCATTTTTGAATCACTCTTTAGATTACCTTATTCAAAACGTAAGAGCGAGATGTTTATGTGGTTTAGTTCATGTTAGGTATTTCCGCATTATTTTCTGGACCATGGGGTTTTTTAAGCTCTATTTCTTTCCAAGTTGCTTCATCAATTTCAGAATTTTCTTCCAAGTACTGAGCTTCATTGGTATTATAATTATCCATTGGCATTTCGTCATTGTTCGAACTTGTGAGTCCACTTAACTGATGATGAGCCCTTTGTAAATACAATGAGCTGATAGTCAATGTGTATTGACTTTTAAGTCCTGGCTGCCTTGCCCCATCACCAAAATATATGAGCCTGAACCCCTTTAATAATTGTCTCACAAACTATATTCTATTGTTCTACAAAGTGGTAGTTAGGCTATCTATGTTCTATAGGGCGGAGTGTTCATCAGTTTAGAACTCTCACATTCATAAGATGAAGGTGGGGGATATGAGGATGTTACGATGGATGTGTGGGTTTACTAGGAGAGATAGGATTACAAATGAGGATATCCGAGACAAGGTGGGAGTGACTTCGGTGGAAGACAAGATGCAGGAAGTGAGATTGAGATGGTTCGGGTATGTGATAAGATGTACGGATGCTCTAGTGCGGAGGTGTGAGAGGCTGGCTATGGATAGATTTAAAAGAGGTAGAAGTAGACAGAAGAAGTATTGGAAATAGGAGGACATGACACAATTGCGACTTACCGTGGACATGATCTTAGATAGGAAGCTGTGGAGAATGCAAATTTGGGTAGAAGGTTAGTAGGTAAGAGTGTGTCCATGCTAGCAGGTAGGAGTGCTTGGTGCCCTTACTAGTAGTTAGTGTTATGCTTGTAGTTTCTTTTTCTTTGATTTTTGTTTATATATGTTGTTTCATGTAGTTCGATTGTAATATTATTTGGTTGTAGTATTGTTCTGCTACTATCCGTTGTTTTGTCACTACCTAATGTGGTTTGTACGTCTTTTTCTACTCTGTTTTTGTCATGAGCCGAGGGTCTATCGGAGCCCCTCTGCCTCACCTCTGAGGTATAGCTAAGGTCTGCATACACTCTACCCTCTCCAGACCTTACTCTATGGGAATAGAATACACTGGGTATGTTATTGTTGTAATTAATGGAATAGTTCATCAATTTTTAATCACTTAACTAAGGAAGCTTCTGAAAACAATTTATCCATAATGCACAAAAGAAACTATCGAAGACAAACTCTTCTTTATTTATCTGTTCTATTTCTAGGCATCATAACACTGGACTCTGAACATTGAACTTTGTGTTGTGATTTATTCATGTGCATCAAACTTGTACTGATACTGTACATTCTTGCAGGAAACCTGCGTTTGGGAATAAAATGGTCTTTTGAGGCTCGAGATCATGTGCAAAGTACTTTAGAGTATCGTCGTTCTTCCTTCTCCTGTTGCTGGTTTTCCATAGCCTATGAGCTTTATAACAATGAGACATTTGTGAAATGCTTCTTTGTTGAATCTGGTGCAGTTATTGGTTTCTGTTTTAACTTTTGTGGAATTTTCAATTCATTGACTCTATACTTGAAAAGAGACTGGAATTTCTCTCTATACCCACTGAAATCCTGGATATATTCCTAATAGAACAAGGGCTTTCGTTTTGTGGTAACAATAACGCTTGCTTGATGTGTGGGTTAAACGCATGTTACTACTGCCTTTATAGTTCAAATCCTACCGCAAAAAAATCTTAAATGAACAATCAAAAGGTGAAATTTAGATAGTAAATGGATGTACAACACATGCAAAAGAAAAAAAACTTTACTTTATTTTTTAAGAAGTTTTGTAAATAATATTAATGTACACAACATATTTTTTATATATATTTATTACTAATTATTATAATATGATATATACGTACAAAACACTACAGTTAATTAGTAAGACAAATTGTGTAAAATTCCAGAGACTTCCAAATATTAAATCATATAATTAAAATAACATTTGTATATTTATAATATAATGTATAATTATTTGTAATATACAATGTAGAGCGTCTAATGAAAAAGTGTCGGCCACTCTCTCTGTCCATTCCTCCAACTACGCTATGCAACGGGGGACATTTTCGACATTTTGCTAGTTGCATCATCATTCATGTTTCTTTCCCTTTAATTTGTTTGTAGTATTATAACTTGACATAAAACTTTAAAAAAAAATAGATAAGATCTTTATATTTTGTTTTAAATTAATATTATGTAGAATGTATCAAAGCAAATTGTTTAATTTTATAATCTTAAATGTGTTACTTTTAAAGAGTTTAAATTATTATATTGTCATAAAAGGAATTTTTTTTAAAACAAACTAAAAAAAAGATGAGCAAATTTAAAGATACATATTACATGATTCCTATATTAAATATCTTTTAATAAATAATTACTGATTTTAGCGATAATTTTTATTTATTACCATTTATAGCAATACTATGATAAATCTGCAATATGTATTAAAAATGAATTATGTATATAATATATATGTATTATAGCTGTTTTAAAATATATTTTGGGCTTGTTTGATAAGAAATTGACACATTATATTAAAATATGTGATAAATGTATTATCCATCAATAAAATTTGGATTATATGTATTTTATAAATTGTTCTCTGTAATATGTGTTAAAACTGTATTATAAATATATTAAAAGTAAAAAAAAATGTTATTGCTATAAATGATAAATATTTTCTTAATTAAGTATATTTACGTAAGTTTTCCTTCATTTACTTGTCCAATATAGAAAATTAAGAGATTACCTTCTTTGTTCATTTTTATTTGTCGTTTTTAACCTAAGAAAAAAAATTATTACATCAATTAATATAAATATAACAGTAGCCAATTTATATAAACATTTTTTTTCATAAAAGTGTAAAATTAAAAATGAAGGAATTAAGTACTATTTTAACCCTACAAAAAAGGGGACAGATCCCACCTCGATTTTATCTACCTCGTATCATAAAGGAGTAAAAAAATCTTAGCTTTTTTCATATGCAATAATTGAATCTACTTTTCTCCATTTCTTATTTTAAAA
The DNA here is from genome assembly GCA_029582585.1 of Solanum bukasovii. Classification (NCBI taxonomy): domain Eukaryota; kingdom Viridiplantae; phylum Streptophyta; class Magnoliopsida; order Solanales; family Solanaceae; genus Solanum; species Solanum bukasovii. The sequence continues at coordinate 13,824 of JAJOOI010072239.1, read as the reverse complement.
TTAATTTTGGTAATGATTTTCTTTAATTCACACCACACATGACAGCGGATTCTTAGGTGACAATAGTCCAATTCATACACTATACAATTAGGGCTGATTTGGTTGGTGGGGGTGGGAATTATATGGTAGAATAATTAATTTTATTATTTTGAAATAAATAGTAGAATAAAATAATTTTGAAGCTAATTACTCCCTTCGTCTCAAATTGGTTGACCATTTTAAAAATAATAATTGTCTCATATTAGTTGTTTACCTTACTAAATTAAGAAAACATTAATTAATTTTTTCCTATATTACCCGTACAATTAATTCTTTTTGAAAATGTTCACATTTGTTTGTAAAATTTCAAAGAAGTTTTGTAAGGGGTGAATTAGTATAATTGATATTTATGATTTCTTAATATGCGTCTAAAAAGAAAAATGATCAACTAATATGGGACAGAGAGAGTACTATTCATAGTCAGATATATGATTATTGTTTTTATTGAGTTATTTTATCAATCAAACAATATCTTATTCTGAAATCAAAAATTTGAGATTGTAATTTCTGTACTAATTTATCACGTTTAAGAGAAGGGATGACACATTTTCAATTTGAATGTGATAATATGAGATATTTCATAATTAAGTTTGGGATAAATTTTGTACTGCCGTTTAGTTGATGATTTAAATTTATCCTAAACATATTTTACGTAATCTTGACATATCACATCTTTATCTCACGTACGAAATGACCCGTTATTATTATTGTTTTGCATGCATGATTCGATTAAATTTAACTTGTATCAGAAACTTTCTTATATGAGGCAAAAATTTCCTCATAAAGGCGATTCCATAGTTAATAATACTTGAATTTAATACATAAATAAGTATTTATTACTTTACCGCGATTCTAATCCGTCTTATTTTTACAAATCACATTTATGTAAATACTCAAATTTAGGTACTATCTTTTATTTACATATATACATAATACTTTGTAGGTAGATAGTGTATATTTATTTCAATTTATTAATTATTTATGCAGCCACCAAATAGTGATGCTGGCAGTCAAGTCTGAGAAAAAGGGAAGATTTTGCTGCCTTTCTATCAATTTTCACCGACTTTTTGACACTTCTGTCTACTCCTTTCTTTTTCTTTTTTTTTCTGTCTTGTGCCGCTATATACAGGGAACCCCATTTCATTTGACTCTTTTCTGAGGAAAAAAAAAGCTATGTCAGGTTTATATAATCATAACTTTTCACCTTCAAGAGCTGCATCTCCTCAGATTAGAACTAATCCAGATGTTGAAAGGTATCTTTTCTTTGTTTAATCTTGGTGAATTCTGCATTTTCTTGAATTTTGCTATGTGGGGTTGTGATCGTTATGTGTGTTCTTTTTCAGTAATCAGTATTTATCTGAGTTGTTGTCGGAGCATCAAAAGATTGGTCCTTTCATGCAAGTTCTTCCTATATGTAGCACACTCTTGAATCAAGGTAACTTCTTTTTTCGTCTAGTTGACATATGTAGCACATTCTTGTGGTAAATCTGTAGTTTTTATGAGGTGGGGTTGGGGGTTTAGAGGTTTTGCTGCATTGGTTCTGATTTGTTGTGGTAAATCTGCACTTTTTATGAGGTGGGGTTCAGAGGTTTTGCTGCATTGGTTCTGATTTGTTGTGGTAAATCTGCACTTTTTATGAGGTGGGGTTCAAAGGTTTTGCTGCATTGGTTTTGATTTCTTGTGGGAAATCTGCAGTTTTCTATGGGGTGGGGGTTTAGAGGTTTTGCTGCATTGGTTCTGATTTGTTGTGGTAAATCTGCATTTTCTATGAAGTGGGGTTCGGAGGTTTTGCTGCATTGGTTCTGATTTGTTGTGGTTAAAAGATGACTAGTTAGATCTGACTTGATTGGTTCTTACCTTCATAGACCACCATTTGTTTCACTTTATTTGTTCTCGTCCAACTTTTCGTAAGTACTTTGATTTGCTGAGGTAGGGTAAGGTCTGCGTACACTCTAGCCTCCTCAGACCCTGGTTGTGGGATTTCACTGGGTATGTTGTTGTTGTTGCCCAACTTGTCACTGTGATTGGGTTGTGAATGTGGTCCAATAAAAGAAATTTATCATTTTTAGATTTTACCCCCTTTTTGGATCCTCTGTATACGTAATTAATCTTCATGTATAATGATTCTGTTGTTGGAATAGATTTGGTTAGCTAATCGAAAGAAATTTAATGAGGCACTTGGGAGGCATTTTACTCCTCGTGAAGAAGGTTCATTGGCACCTTAATGTTCATAAACAAGGCTCTAATTTGCTAAATTATGCAAATGGCAGAAGGAAATGATATGTGCAAAAGATTAATTTTTTCTCAAGGAAGTTGCATCTTTTCAAATGTTATACATGTTTACTCAACATGGCCAACTGATGTCCATGAAATTTTGTGCTATTATTATCTTCAGAGGGATTTGCAAGGACATGGGAAAAAAATTTCCGGGGGGATTTGTAACTTTGACAGTTTAGTTACTACTTTTGGGAAATCTAATAATTTAAATTAGAAAAATATGATTTAGTTGATCAAACAGTGATCTAGGGAATAACCTGCTTGAGAGTGGACATTTTTCACTGATTTTTGCTTGAAAGAATAACTGGCCAGTTGACCTTTCGGGGTGGTCCAGTGGTTTGGGCTTGGGACTTTCAGGTCTCAAGTTCGAAACACCTTGCCTTTCCTTCTGGGTCGAGCTCATCGCACCAGGCTTGCCTAGTGTAGGTCACCTCTCCGGTGTGGTTTGCGAGCTATTGCATAGGAGCGGGGTTCTTACCTTGTGCGCACTCCAGTGTTATCAAAGGCATGCTTTAAGCGCGCTTAAGCCCTGAAGCGAGGCTCAAAACGTGTTGAGCGCTTCGCCTCGCTTTATGTGCGCTTCAGTGTCGTCATCAAGGTTTTAAGGCAAATTTTTCCTTGCCAATGAGCCTCTTATGAAGAAGTGACACTAAACAATTGATATTTCGCTTTATCATAAAAAAATTCATTTTCTTTGGTCATATATTTGTCATTCATGTTCTTAATTATTAGTCTTGGACTAAACATATATATTTGTAATTTTCTCCATTTGCGCCTTTTTTCATCAAAGCCCACGCTATATTTGCGCTTTGCGCTTAAAGCCCCCACGGACCTTAGAGCTTTTTTGCGCTTTTCGCCTTTGATAACACTGGCGCACTCAAAGGATAGCGGCTACGGGTTTCCCTTGTCATTAAAAAAAAAGAATATCTGGCCAGTCTGGAAAGTTCCAAACTTGTTTAAATGTGAAATATTAAATGCATGTTCTTCATGTTAACATCCTTGATCTGTTTTAGTTTTGGTGGATATGTCTCTTGAGTTATCAATAATTCAGAATTCGTGAGGTTAATTCAAATTGTCATCTTTTATTATCCAGAAACAGATAATATAAGATGTTTATTTCTCTTAACCTCATGGTACTTTTTTAGGTTTATTCCCAAGCTTTTGATGATCATGCTACAAGTTTTATTGTTAAACTATGTTGTGCATTATAGTTGAACTGCTACTTAATTTGATGCTTGATTACCATAGCTAGATTCTGATTTTCAGAGATCTTACGGGTAATTAACTATGTTTTGTCATAGTGTCATGCTATAATTACAATGTTGATTTAGTGATCAATAACCTTGACTACTTTTCGATTTTCAGAGATCATGAGGATATCAGGAATGATGCCAAACCAAGGTTTTGGTGAGCTAGATAGGTTTCGGCATAGAAGTCCCAGCCCTATGACTTCACCAAACCTTATGTCAAATGTTGGCGGAACAGGATTGGGTGGCTGGAGTGGACTTGCGCAGGAGGTAATTAGCATTGTGATCTTATAGTATCTGATAAGTTGTCCACTTGCCTTCTCTTAACAGGACCGTCCCTTTACTCTCTCTGTGTCACATATACAAGAGGAAACACCTGTAATATCTAGATCTAATGATTCAGCAAAAAGTATAGTAGGTGGCAGGGTTTCTATTGTTTTCCCAACAGTAGTATAACTTTGACGTAAGTTGCTGTTATTAAACGGATAAATGGTAAGCTCCAATCCTTCAAGAACTTAGTTTCTTAGCTTTCCATCCATACCATTAAAGACATGGAGGTAGGAACTTGAACAGCTAGCTTGTTTCTTCTACCATCAGGCATTTGATGTTTAGCTAGTTAAATTTGTTTCGAGGTACTGCCATTGTTACATAGAAGGGAAGGATGCTTGGTGATTACCCCAAAGCGCTTCGGTTGCTCTGAAGCATTTGGAGGATCACACAACACGACTAGAGAGAAGAGCCAAGCCCAACTGTTTCAGTCATTACAAATTTCCTTTAGACCTCTTCCTTTTTATAATAGTGATGTTTGGGTCAACTTGCACATACCTCAACTAATCCACCTGGCAGCCTGCTAGCCTACAAGCACAGGTACTAAGTAAACTTGCCACCAAGGTTGGAGCAGGTAGATTCACTCTGAGTGTTAGCCAGTGGCGGAGGCAGAATATTCATCCAGGGGGTTTAATAATAGGTCGGGGCGACTAAGGAAAAGACTTACCTTAACTCCTACTCGCCCTATCATGGCTCTTTTAACATTTCTTTAATTTTTTGTTCTGCACCAGCGAGTTTTTGAAAATATTTTGTGCATTTTTAAAATACCTTCTTGATTTTCTAAAAATATTTTGTGCATTTAAAAATATCTTCTTAATTTTCTTAACAAATCACTTATTTTGAAACACGTTTAAAAGACCAAAAAACACTTAAGAACATGGAGGGACTATATACTTGTTTCTTCATAAAATGAAATTTTCATAATTTTAATTCTAGTATGAAAGCACAAACTTTTTCATTGAAAATCTTCAATCATTATGTAAATATTTAGTCTTCAAAAAAATTGTTAAATTTGTGGAGATGCCAATGCAAAGGAAGATTTTTGTTACAAATTTGTCCTATCTTTCAAAACCTAGTTCTAACACTAAATGATATAAAAATATTTTAAATAGTAATAAAAGTTCATATCTATGTTTTCGATGTCCAAAATGCTTTGTTGAATCGAGGATATCGTGTATTTAAAGTTGATTAGTTAAACAAATAGGAAGTTAATAATTTTTTTTTACAATTTTAGGGTAATATTAGTAGGTTATATAATAAGAAAGAATTAAATTTAAATATGACTCATAATTCATTTTACAAAACTTTATTGTTATGGGGAACATTGTGTGGATAAAAATATTACCAGTTCAAATATATTACGACAATCAAATTTGATATGTTCAAATAAATTAAAACTTTACCATAGTTAAGCATAAAGCAAAGAAGACAAAAATAAGTGAGGGAGTTTACTTTTATCAATGCTGGGAATGTAATTTAGAAAATGGGAATTTAATAGCTATTTTATTATCATCTCTCTTATTCTTTATAATAATTCACGATTCACAAGAATTTGTATCCATTGTAAGATGGTTGTGGCACGTGGGTAAACTAGACACCTCTTGCAACATTTGAACCCCTTGACCGCTGAACCAAGCTTCAAGTCTATGTTGAGGGGGTTCATTTTATAATATCTATACCTAAAATGAAGATTTAACCTTGTATATACAATGTAATTTTTTCGCAAAGGGGGTTCGGTTGAACCCCTGACCACCACGTAGCTCCGCCCCTGGTGTTAGCTAGGGATTTGAACCTCAAATCTCCACATTTCTTTTAGATTCTTATTGCACAATATATATTGCCTTGCAATAAAGATGGTCTAGATTACCATTACTGATTTTTATCATCCTAGAGGCGTTTTATTATTAAAACTCTGTAGCCACCTTTAGCTAAGCTGAGGGTCGATTAGAAAAAACCTCTCTACCTTCACGGGGTAAGGTCTACGTAACACCACCCTCCCCAAACCCCACTTGTGGGAATTACATTGGGTATTTTGTTGTTGTTGTAAACTCTGCAGCCACCCAACTTGTTGTCTGACTGTAAATGATTAACCAAAGCACTGCATGTCGGATGAGAAGGATCTTGTCACTGACTTAATAATATCAAGTGAAGCAGCTAGTGGCCTAATGCCTAGTGAGCTCTAAATGGTTCCTGAAATACATAATGCTGCTTGATATAATACAGGATATATTTAACTTTTATGCATACTATTGGTGGGAATTGCTGTGAGAATTTGATAGAGAACAAGTGAATGTATTGTGCACAATGGAAATTACTTTGGACCAAAATGGCTAAAACGTTACATGTGTAGCTAATACTCAAATCACCAAGCAGAGTTACTTCTATTGTATGAAAGTGATGAATATATGACAAATAGCCTTGATTTAGAATTTGTATTTACTGATGAACTTGATTCTTTCACATTTATGCACTTTTAATAATGTCTTTGCTGAATTTTATGAATCATTGAAGTACACTGACTTTGTAATGAACTTGGAAAATATCCTAGATGAAAATATTTCAATTTCTAGTTTCTGTTAGCCTCTTGGGATGTTACATTATGTGCACAGACATGCATGTTATTACTTTTAATAATCAACTTTTCTTGTTTTCTTTGTTGGTATTTGCTATTTGGATTGGTTTGGGTTTATCTGAGTTCTGTGTCATGATGAAAAATCTTAGATATTTAGAGGTCACTAATGAAGGTTCACAAGGATTTCAACAAACCTAATAGGTAAACCGTTGTATGTACACAAGAAAGTGCATAAGTTAGTAAGATCAACAACTGGTTGAACAAAACAAAGATCATTAGTATCTTTATTGCATAATGGTGGTCATAATTGCTCTACTTGCAGCACGACAGGAGGACAGCTCCATACCCTGTACCAAGTTCAGAAACTGGTTCTTTGCTTTGTACAAAATAATGGATCCTGGAATTCCTCCTTTTCAATTGCATGTTACTGTCCTAGAGTCCATAATGAAGGTCTGGACAGGGTTAGCTGGAACCAACATTGACAATTACCAAACCTAAGATTAGTTTGCCCAGTCTTTGCCTGCAAAAATTGGATAGTAAAGGTTTAGATGTTGAGATGATGATTGTTCGAACTAGCTGTGTCATTTAAATTTGTAAAGGAGAGGATATTCTGCTGAGATGATGTCTTGTTCAAGTTTGGGACTTCTCTTGGTTCTTGTGATTACTTCCTATGTCAACTTTTATTCAATATCATCAGAAGATGGTTATAGTTTGATCTAGAAACAAGAATGTAAGGGATTCTGAAGTTTTTGACTTGCATTCCATGTAATACTGAATCCACAAGGATGTGAATACGATTGACTATGGACATACAATTTGGCCAATGCTAGGTAACATGGCTGACATGGATGTCTAATTTTGCTTTTTCCTGTACAGCTTTGGAACAGTTATGTTCTTTCAGTGGCGGTTCTGTTATCAGTTTCTCCATCTAGATGTCAATGTTCAGATTAAAATGTTAGAATGTTGACAACCTAAAAGAATATGGATGGACCCTTGCACTACAGAATTGGCCCACTAAAAATTTGGTTTTTATCATTTCTTTAGGCATAGTGGCCCGCAGATCAGAACGTGAAATTCATTGGTGACAGAGTGAAGTAGATACTTAAGATTGTAGAACTGTTTGAGTTGCTATATAAAGTGAGCAAATCGTTTTGGCAATTAGCATGTGAGATACAATGTAATTCAATCTGTCACTAGTTAAGCTTTATAACTGAGTGCATCTTTAGTTTGTCCATACTGGTGATGCATTTGATAATTGATTTCTAATCTATATATTTTTTTGTCTTTTTGCCTCTTTGAGTGTCAAGCACTTTGTGTCGTGTGTTAATTGGTTTCTTTAGTTTTCCTCCCACTTATTATGTTTATTTATTTGTGGCAGAGATTAAGTGGAGCTCCTGGAATGTCAATGGACTGGCACGGGGCACCAGCAAGTCCTAGTTCATACACTGTGAAAAGGATATTGCGCTTAGAAATTCCATTAGAAACTTACCCAAATGTAAGGGTTTATTTATTGTATTCACACACCGGTTATCAGTGCTTTATAGTTTATTTTGGGGACAATGAACTCTTGCTGAACTAACTTCTCTGTGGATTTCAGTTCAATTTTGTTGGGCGACTTCTCGGTCCTAGGGGTAATTCCTTGAAACAGGTGGAAGCTACTACAGGATGTCGTGTGTATATTAGAGGAAGAGGGTCAATAAAGGACCCCGATCAGGTAATGCTAGTATTCTATTCTATCTCAGTTCTGTTGAATTGTCTGATTGATTAGCTCTAGCTGCATATGTAATTATCAGACATACGAGTTGCCAAGTCTCCGAGATGCTTTTATTGAGTACAGCTTTCTTTCATAAGCAGTTCAGAACAAAAACATCTCATGTGTTTTCATCATCTCAATCAGATACGGCGATTTAAGTTAATGCTTGACCTGCAGAACTTCCACAAACTACGTTCATCTTCCTTTTTTTATTAATATCTATACAGTTTTCTGGCCTTGCTTCTCCCAGTATCTTCATATAAGAAGGATTATATTGAACTTGTAGCCTAGGTCAGTAGGTCATTAGGGGTAGGTATGATGTAGTTCACCATTCTATTTGATTATCGAAGGGAGGCAAAGTACCTACTTCGTTGACTTGATTGAGATGGACCAAAATTCCATAGGAATAGTTTTCTCTATACAGATCAATTAGTACCAACTTAGACTCATGCCTCTGCAGTAGACTGTAAAGTTATAGCTCTGCCAATATCAACTTGCTCCTTCGACTTCCTGTAAATCAGATATTTATTTTTGAAGATGAACTTAATAGGCATTTATGCGAGCTGATCTCTGGAGTTCTAATGTATTTTTATGTTTGATAATCTCAAGGAGGAGAACCTGCGTGGAATACCAGGATATGAGCACCTGAATGAACCACTCCACATTTTAATTGAGGCGGAATTACCAGCCAATATTGTGGATATCAGATTGAGACGGGCACAAGAAATAATAGAGGAGTTGCTCAAGCCAGTGGTATGTATCCTGATTTAATTCATCGCTTAGCACATTCAGGAGTTATGCTACTAATTGAGTTGCCATGATTCTTTTTATATCTTTGATATCATCCCGTTCCTCACAAAAAGGATACAACTATCAAAATATTCCTCCATCTGGCACGACAACAAGTTATCGTATAGTACACAAAAGTAATTGATAGAAAAAGTATTTTTAACTTAAGCTTCGTCTCTATGTTTTCTACATGTTGAAAGATCATGTGGCTGCTTCTAGTCTGGTCTTATCTATTTCATTCACATTCAATTAGGCACATTTCAATATAAACCAGTTTATATTTTTACTGCCTCATACTTTGTACAATGCTACGATTTACAGGACGAGTCACAGGATTATATAAAGAGACAACAATTGCATGAACTTGCCATGCTAAATTCAAATCTCAGAGAAGAGAGTCCCGGACCAAGTGGCAGTGTATCTCCTTTCAATAGCGGTGGATTGAAACGTCCCAAGACTGGTCGTTGAGAAGTTCAGACATTCCATTTCTTGATCTCATATCCGCGTAGCTACCTAAACTCGAGATATGAATAGAGAAAGAGGTCCCTTGCGTGGTTGGCGTTGTGGTTGGCTTGTGGATTTTATTTATTTTTCCAGCAGAAGAAACAGAAAGAAAGGGAATATATATTATATATACAGAAAGAATACATCTTGTGGGTTATAGTTGGATCTTTGGATTAATTTTTGGTCATGCCAGTTGTTATCAACTTCTTCTATTGGATTTATTGATGTGTTTATTAATTGTTGTATGAAATATTCTATTACTGTCTCATAATTGTGCTAGTGGTTTGTAAGCCTATAAGTATTTTTTCGAGTATAATCCTTAAGTTATCAGTCATTAGCTCTAAATGTTAAAGAATGAGTTGAATGATCCCATTTTCCAGTCCCCTTTAGCAAATCATAGGCATTTTTTTTGTTTTCGATCTGGTGTTCAGTGCTTGCATTGGAGTTTCAATTATATTTGGGTTGAGTACTGTAGGGCTTATTTTCGGAGGGTGATGCTCTCAATAGGATTTTCTCCATACTCACGATTCAAGCTTGAAATTTCACCCCTGCACTATTACCCATTATTTAGAATGAGTCACCCATTTCTTAGGAAGTATTTTAACTTTTATGTGGTCAGGGGCAATTCTAGGGGGACGGAAGGGTGTACACTTGAATCCTCTCAGCAAAAATTTACATATATATAGAGAGAGAAAGAGAGAGAATTCCCTGTACACAAGATTAGAGGTTGGTTTAGTGATATAGGAAGCTCAAAATGAAAGTAAGGTCAAATTTTACACATTATATTTTACAAAGTAAAATTATTCGCGCTTCGCACGGAATTTAATATCATGGAATTTATAAAATAATACTTAAAATCTATTAATCATTAAAACAAAAACACTATATTATCTTACATACAAGATTATGTAGTAACAAACATTAATAATGTAAAGGAAAATGAAAATTATTACATCTTATCATTTATCCTTAATAACATAAGCATAAATTAATGACGGTAAAAATACATACCAGGATCTGTAACATAAGCAACGGTGTCAGTGAGCAACTCAATAGGAGCAAAGTACACAAATATTTAATTGTAAAGAAGAAGAGGTTCAAAATTTTCGTTGTTTTAAAATGAGAGGAATCTCTCTATTTATAGACAACAAAGAGTAGTGTGAACAAATATTTATTGTGCCTTATCGGAAAGGTTATAACTATTTGGAAAAGTTGCAACTCTTCGGAAAGGTCACAACCTTTCATAAAAGTCACAACTCTTCATAAAAGTCGCAACTCTTCATTAAAGTCGTAACTTTTCATAAAAGTCACAACTTTTCATAAAAGTCGCAACTCTTCATTAAAGTCACAACTTTTTCATAAAAGTCACAATTTTTCATAAATGTCACAATTTTTCATGTAAGGGGAAGGCTAGTTTTGAAAATAAATAAATTAAAAGGGAATTCTAATTTGTGGTGGTGCCACATATGCAGGCTTAAGGTTCTCTTATATATATATATATATATATGATTTTTTGAACCCCTGTTATTTGCATATTATTATTATTAGATTTTTGTATATTTTCTTTGTAACTGCTTATATGGGGAATATTTTAGGTATTTTTTAAAAATATTCTACTATTTAGAGAAAATATCCCAAATAGAATAGCTTTGGTGGCTTAAGACAAATCTTTTGTGATGTTGATGTTGTGGGTTCATGTATCATCATTCTACATTAGCAGTTTGGGTTTGATTTCATTGGGAAAAAAAAAAACAACTCAACTTTGACTTTCGGAGGCTAGTTTGGTATGAGGGATGATAACTAATTTTGAAATTACTTTTAAAATAAATTTGTTAAAATCATCAGATAGTTTTATTTTGAAATTGCAATGACAATTTCAAAATAAATAATTTTGGAATAACTTATTCTCCGACCGTCATTTCAAAATAAATAATTTTGAAATAACTTATTCTCCGACCATACGAGATGTTACCCAAGCACCAAAGTCCAAAAATGTAGCGTGTGCTGGTTATATACATATTGCTTGTTGAAATAACAAAATAAAATACATGTTGCTTTCAGTTTTGTTTGTTTGTTTTTAATTGAGAAGAGGTTGAAGTAATTTTATTTATTTTTTTCGTTTCATTTTGTACGATGATATTTAATTATATGCAATTCTAAGAAAATGACTTTTTATGACATTTCTATACTTTTAAGAATCTAAACGGGAGAAAATGACCATACGTTAATCTGATCTCGTTGTATCATTTTAAGATATTTTACGTATAAAAATAAAAATATTTTTAAATATTTGACATAAAATTTTAAAAAGTATAATAAAATTACAAAATCAGTTCACTATATATATGTATGTCAAATTCTGAGAAAGTGAATTGTAAAAGAAAAAAGAAAAGTATATCTTTATAAAGTCTAAAATGAATTATATCATCAGAGTTGGGTGTAGAGAAAATCAAAAAGAGCATGAATGACAATTTTTTTTACATTAATTCAAATACAAAAGTACATCACCATTTATAAATAACTAAAAAAATATATGTTATTTTTCTCATAAATACTAAATTAAAAGAAAATTAAATAATCTACAATCAATATACAATCTAAAGAGAAAAAATAAACATTTTAAAATATAAACTAAAATAAATAAATAGTTTTATCACTATATAAAATATACAATAATAATTTTAAAAAAAAATATTAAACTCATTAAATTATTTTCTAAATCCACCTCATAATTAGCTCAAAGCCACCAACCTTGAGCAATATTGTAGTAGGTGCTGATTGATGACTGAAAAGGTCAAACCAACAACCATTTTTGCCATTTGCCATCATAAAATTTTACTCATTTTAGGCCCAGTGGAGTCATACCAATACCTACCATAAATCAAACGTTTACTCATTACAATTTACGTGACATCTTTTTTTGATCTAAAATAATTTTTTTAAAATATATTTTTTAAATTTTAACATAATTTCTAAATTTATAATTAAAATTAAATTATTTGACTCCCGAAATTCAAACGTCACCCTACTTCTGTTATCCCTTTGACAGATCCTAATCAGTATGAGCCTTGCTTTCCGTATAGCCATTAGTCTCCATCTATCGTTTAAAGTCTTTAGCTTACTTTTTGAAAACTTGAGATGTAGTTCAGATACTAGAAATGTAATAGATGTTCTTTATATTTATGCTACCAGGTTTTGGAATATTCCTTGTTGTTTTTCTATCGTATGTGACCTGACTTTCCTTCGGGAGTCTCGTATGTGTGATTCTTTCAGCTTACACATCATTTTGGAATACTCGGAATGTGTGTCATCATGACCTCGGCTTTTGAATCATGACAAATTGGTATCAACTAATCTGACAAGGGTACAAGGTTTATTCCTTATTTTATTTTTTTAATAGTTTCCCACCCAATGTTCGAAGTCCACATTAAAGTCCCGACTAAATCTAAATCACGCACTATAGGGTAGCTTTTCAAACCCAAAACATTGAATAAAGGTTGAGTCAATCCCACCGCAACACCACAACCCTGGTTGGTTTGTTTCTTCTTTGTTTTGCTGCTACGTGCAAGTTTGAAAGAGATGCTTATTATAGAGACCGTCCATTTGTCATATTCCCCTATTGTTTTTCTTTAACTTCGGCCCTGCCGCCTGTATTTTTATTTAGGTTATAAAGATTCCCACTTTCATGCAGATCCCCATTTTAGTCACTTTAGCCGCTGCTGCCATCTTTTTTTGCTCTGCTCAGATCACTTGATGTGCAGCCCCTGAATACATCTCTTCATAAAAGGTAACCCCTTTTCCTTTTCTTGATTTATTGTTAACTCTGTTGCATCTTTTTTGTTGTGTGTGTATGTATTTATATATATTATTTGTGTCAAAGAAAGAGTCTTTCTTGATCTTTTAGTGAATCTGAATCTTTGTTTGTTGATGTGATGAATAATATAGCCATTACTTTCTATTTTCTCATTTTATTAGGTTGGTTGGTAGAAAATGGTGGCGATGTCTCAGCTTCGTTGTTCTCCTCTTATGGGTTACTATCAGAATCATAGTCAAAGTCGTGATCTTTCTGGTGTTTCAGCCAGATTTTGTGATAATAGGGTCTGTTTTAACCCTTTGAAAACTGGGGATATTTTGTTTAAACAATTGGATCACCTGAAGTATCAAGTTTCTTGTGTTGGTGTTGGTGGAGGTGATGGAGGAAGTATTGGGATGGGAAGGGGTAGTGGGGGTGGTGGGGGTGGGGGTAGTGGTGATTGGAGTAAAGGTGGAGATTCAGATGATTCAAAGTCTTCTTGGGATAGTATTGGACCAATTGG
>JAJOOI010072238.1:0-16227 GCA_029582585.1 Solanum bukasovii | reverse complement strand
AATTATTATTAAAAAGAAAAACAAAACAAAATTAACACGTCCAATATTAAAATGAAAATAGTCCAGAAAAAATAAAAAAAAATTTGGGGTATAAACGTAATAAACCAAAAAGTATTGGGTATTTAAGAAGAAGAAAACATTTTGAAAAGACACTCCACTGCATCCCGCCGCTAGTTTTTCTCTCCGGCGACCGCCGCAATTTCTCCGGCGAGTGGGAGAGGAAGTTATGCTACGGTACCCAACGACTGTAAGGACTCTGAGAAATCTGATGGAAAATCCATCTCAGACTGCTGCCCAGCAAAAGGTGCATTTTCACTATAACCACACTGATTCGTGTAAGTTCTCCAGATGGACTTCCAGGTAAATTTCCCATAACACTTCACTTTTTCTCCTTACTTTTTCAGAAAATTTTCTGAGGATTCTTAAAATTATAATTTTGTTCTGAAAAGGGAATTTAATTGCTAATTGCGAGGTGCATAACGTTTTTTGGTTTCTTTGCTTCCAATTGTATTCAAGATTGATTGTTTTAGTTCTATATTGGATTTTAATTGCATTCAACTATGTGGGCTGTGTTTGATTCTTTCAGTGGATTTATTTGATTGCTGGTTCAACTGGACTGCTACCTTTCCAAGAGGATTTTGTCAAATGCTGGTTGCTGGGATGTGGTTTTAACTGTATAATATTGTATTTATATAAAATAAAAAAAATGTACTGTGATGGGTATTCCATATATAGTGGCGTACACAGTTTTTTCTGTAAGCGGTATCCACATTTAATTAAAAAAGGTAAACAAATGAGCAAACCTTAGAACAGCCTTATATTAACGGAAAAGACGGTTCTTGTATTAATAAAAAAAGCATGTCATATAGATTACACGTCTTGTATTATTTTTCATCTAAGTTTGATGAAAATGAATGTTGGATTGGCTTGTGTATTTGGTATCGTTTGAGAAGGTAAGCCTCACTCGCAACCTAACTTTCTAGAAGATAAAATGGTGAGGCATTTAACTAAAATTAGATGAATGTTCCAGATCCCATACTGATATTCGAACTCTCAACTCTAAGTAGATAAGCAAGGTGCTTTACCAGCTAGGCAGGGAGCTGTTTGTGACAAGCAATGTCATATATATATCGGATGATACCTCTTAGCATTTTGTGCGTCCACCCTTTTGCATATAGCTACTTCTATGATTTATATGCACTTTAGCCAGTGGCTTATATTTGATTTGACAGGGAATGTTACGAGTTCATGTATGCAAGGCCGTGGCACAAAGTTGTTGACTTTTATGCAGACATGGTGAAAGGCCATACTTCATTGTCAGGATTATTTGGAAAAGAGGTACACTTTGGCAAGCTTTGTAGTTGAGCATAAACTTGTTGTTTGTATCTCTTTTGCTTTTGTATGTACTTATAAGTTATTTGGAACGGGAATACTGTGAAGAACTTTCTCAAGAGGAGCTAACAACATATCCAGTGTAATCCCACAAGTGGGTCTGGGAGAGGAGGATGTATGCATACCTTACCTCATCGAAGTAAGACTTCAAGAAAATATAACAACTAAATAGCACAACACAAAGCAAAAAAAGCAATAAATAGTACCACACATAGAACAATAGGAGACTACGCAATTACTAAATACTACTACCAATAATGAAAAGAGGAAAAGGAGGCCGCCAGCCCCCTACTCTCCCACATCAAGTTTGACAACACCCAGCTACCTACTAACCTTCTACCCTAATCCTCAATCTCCATGCCTTCCTTTCTAGGGTCATGTCCTTAGTAGACCGGAGTTATCAATACGCTTAAAATACACCTTCAGTTTTGATGTATGTGGTCGTATATATTAATAGTAACCCACCTAAATTTGGGCTTGAATCCCATAGAAAATATGGGAAAACTTTTTTAGTATGCGTATAGGTACCTTGGGTTACAACTATGCACTTAGTCTCGTGCACTACCACTCAGTCTTTTCCGAGTTCATGAATGATTTATGTACATATGATGCTTCCACAACTATTAGTTATTGACAATAAGACCGGCCGAATATGCCAAGTAGATTCAATTATGTCTAATCTAAATATATCAAACAAAGGTTAACGCTTTGAGTTCATGCAAATCTTTTTCTATCAAATCCTAACCCGCACTTTTGGGTCAGATAAGATATTATGACGTAGGTTAATGTTTCCAATCACTAAGCCTTTTAATTAAGAACAAAAAGAAATTTGATATCTTACAACCCTAGTAGCATATGGTCACACGAAAAGCTTATGAACTTTTACAATCTTATTAGGTTTCACATTCTCAGTAAAGGATTTAGGTACTCATACTTATAATAAATAATAAGAATATAGATTGAAAGAATGCATTAACTTTCTAGGAATCTTGAAAGCTTGAACAATGCTGAAGACTTTATTGAAGAATTAAGGAAACTGTAACTTGGACGACAACAACCACAATTATGCTTAACCTACGGAAAATTGTCGACTCTTTCAATAGAAGCCTAACATGTCTATTTATAATGGTCCAAGAAGTAAGTATCCTAAATAATAAGGTAAGTCCACCGACAAGCTTTGCAATGCACTTCATGATCGTCAAATGCTTTACGGTCTGTGGAATCTGCCTTGCGCTGTCGGCGATTGCCTTTTAGGTTTTTCGGAGCTGCTTTGTGGAATACTTCTGCAGGCGTGAATTTATTTCATGATCCGTCTTCTTCAGTTTGCAGTGGCAATCTCCTTCTTCAAGTTTTGGTTGTCAAACAAGTCTATGATTGTATTCTGCTTCGTATTTGGACCTTCCTCTGCAGGATCTTGGATACAAGTCCTTCGAATCTTTTCATGCTCTGATTTGTGCACTGTTAATTGATCTGCGGTCAAGAACACGACCGTAAATCACCCAAAAAAATTTGCTGTGTTTTTGACTTTTGTCCATTTAGACATCAATTTCCTTCAAAACAATAAACTAACATAAAAATACAAGAAAACATTGTAAACAAGTCTAAGAACATTCCAAACACTAAGGAAAGGATGTAGAATATGTGCTTAATTTTAGGCACATCAGTTGTGCTAAGTCATGTCTAATCACCTCCCCCAGTTCTTTTTCGGCCTACCTCTCCCTGTCCTAACTCTTACTACAACCAACCTCTCACACCTCTGGTGCATCCTTGCACCTTCTCTTCACATGCTCGAACAACCTCAACCTCGCTTTCCTCGTATTGTCCGTCACGGAGGCCATTTCCACCTTGTCCCGATAAACTTTATTCCTAATCATATCTCTTCTAGTGTGCCCCATATCCATTTAAGCATCCTCATTTCCACTAGATGTAGGCTTTCTTGACGGACTAATATTCTGCCCCATATAATAATGTTGGTCTAACCGCCACTCTATAGAATTAACCTTTAAACCTTGGTGACACATTCTTACCGCAAAGTAGCCCGAAGGGGAGCCTTCATTTCATCCACCTTGTAGTGATATGGTATGCAACATCATCATCAATCTCCCATCTCCTTGGATTATAGACCAAGATACTTAAAATTTCCATTCAAAAGGAGCTAAACTAAGAGGGTGTTTGGATTGGCTTAAACGTTCGTCAAACCTACTTATAAGTCAGTTTTTGACTTTTGAAAGTGTTTGACAAATATAAAAAATAACTTGAAATAAGTTGAGAATGACTTAAAATAAGTTAGGAAGTGTTTGACAAGGTCAAAAATGACTTAAAATAAGTCAAAAACCAAAAGTAGGTCTCCCCCTACTTTTTATTTTTTGACTTAAAAGTCATTTCAGATTGACTTTTTATTTTTGACTTAAAGACTACTTTTTTTTAAGCCAATCCAAACGGGCTCTAAGATTTATTTCCATAAAGATTTACTCGAGATAAATTCAAATACTTTATGGGTGTGATACTATCAAAACAAGTGTTTCTTTAAATCTTAAAAGCTTCTACTCATTTGGTTCAAAAGGTTTATCTTTCCAATGCAATTTTGTTCTTTCTCTTAATTATAAAATTAAGTGCCTTATTACATGTTTCTACTTTGTCATTTATCTCATTTTGTGTACTTCTTATGCAAGTTTTTTTAGAACAATATTTAGTGGTATAGTACACTTACAGGTCGTTTGGTAGGATGCATTAGAAAAAATACATGCATTAGCTTTGTATATTACTACTACCTTGTTCGGTTTTTCAACCTATTTATGATTAATTTATTAGTTATGCACTCTATTTGGTACTATGCTATGCATAACTAATATGTAGCAAACCATGGTATTAGCAATGCAAAGGTTCTTAATGCATACATTAACATGATTAAATACATAATTACCTCTCAAAATTAGAAATTTTCCCACATCATATCTACCATATTTGTGGAGGACATTTTTGTGAACATTTCTTTTTAGGAATTATGCAATGCATGTTGTTTTTAATACACCACACCAAAAAATGCATAAGAAATAATCTCAGCATAACTAATACTACATTACTAATGCCATCATTACTAATACATCTTATTCAACACTTCTCTTATAAAATTAAGTGCCATATTATATGTTTCTACTTTGCCATTTATCTCATTTTGTGTACTTCTTATGCAAGTTTTTTTTAAAACAATATTTAGTGGTATAGTACACTTACAGGTCGTTTGGTAGGATGCATTAGAAAAAATACTACATGCATTAGCTTTGTATATTACTAATATTTTGTCCGGTGCACCTTTTCGACCTATTTATAACTAAGGTATTAGTTATGCATTTTATTTGGTACTATGCTTATGCATAACTAGTATGTGGCAAACCATGGTATTAGCAATGCAAAGGTTCTTAATGCATGCATTAGCATGATTAAATACATAATTACCTCTCAAAATTAGAAATTCTTCCACATCCTATCTACCATATTTGTGGAGGACATTATTGATAACATTTCTTTTTAGATATTATGCAATGCATGATATTCTTAATACACCAAATCAAACAATGCATAAGAAATAATCTCAGTATAGCTAATACTACATTAGTAATGGCATCATTACTAATACATCTTATTCAACACAAATCTTATACACCCTATCAAACGACCCCTTATTGTATTTATACTTATCTTGAAAATTTCCACCTCAGACACCTGCTGACCATGAAGATGCTGAAATTCGAGAGGACCATGAGAAATCTGAGTTAGTGAATATTCCAGTTAAAGATAAGAGCAGAGATAAGAGCGGTAGATGGGCGAGAGCAAATTTTATGATTGTCCTTTCTTACCATGGTGGTTCTTTTGATGGATGGCAGAAGCAGCCTGACTTGAATACCGTCCAAGGGTAAGTATTTTCTAACATAGCCATTCATATCATGAATGAAGTGAACATATGCTCTATGGCCTTTCATGTGGAAACTATCTGGAGTTCATGATAGTTTTCGACGTGACATTCTTTTAGCAGTATGTATGCTCTCAGTT
The DNA here is from genome assembly GCA_029582585.1 of Solanum bukasovii. NCBI lineage: Eukaryota > Viridiplantae > Streptophyta > Magnoliopsida > Solanales > Solanaceae > Solanum > Solanum bukasovii. The sequence continues at coordinate 10,785 of JAJOOI010072238.1, read as the reverse complement.
ACTTTATAGTTGTGCATGATAGTCTCAATGGTTAAGTTCAAGTTGATGGATTTCTTATGCATCTTGAATGAGCAATTCTGTATCTTCAGTAAATGACTTCATTTTGCAGTGTTTGGTTATCTTACGGAGACATGGATATGCTATACTCAGCATTGAGAATTGTTTCTTAAACTAGATTCTTTTGGCAGATCCCAGCAGAGTTATAAAAAAGGAATTATTTAATGATATAAAAAGAAAGAATGTAAAAAACCATAGATCCTCATAGCAGACATCCATTGCAAGAACTCCAGAAATAAGGTCACGCAGAAACATACAGAGGTGGTGCTGGACTTCTGGCTGCCTTATTTGGAGCTCAGATCATCTAATTGGATCATTCATACCAGGTCCAAAGGGATCTTCAGCAAAATTATCATGCATGTCTATTGCTCTTTTTAACGTGATAAAAGCTGATTTTATTTGAGGCTAATCCAACTGATAACTTCTGTTGGATATGGTATTCATGTGTATTGTACTCGGTTTTATTCAGATTAGTTGAAAGATCTCTCGGTGAGTTTGTTGATGAGAAGAAGGCTCAATTATTAAAAGATAAGAACTTACCATTAGAAGCATGCGCTTTAGTTGCTGGACGTACAGACAAGGGCGTTTCAGCCTCTCAACAAGTTTGTTCTTTCTGTAAGTCACCTTGCTTGGTGTACATCCTTTCAGTTATATGAATCAGTTTCCAATATTCACCTTTTAATGATCACTGTTGTTAAAGGGACGATTCAGCACTGAAAGTAGGTGCAGTTTGAGCTGGGCGCTTCTACTCGCTTCAGTAGTGCTTTTGTGCAGACACTAAGGCACTTTGGTGAGAGTGTCAGCGTCCCATGAACTCCTCTTGAACAGGGTAGTCTAAACACTAAATATAGCTCACGAATCGACATATCAATAGTTAAAGAAACGTAATAGTTGAATATGATATAGTGATTTGGTCATTAAATCGGAATTGAAACATAAATTTTCATCATTGCATTTTAAATTTCTTGTTTATGTTTATTCTTGTATTCTTCATGCATTGCAGATTTACTTTTTAATATTTCTTCATTTCTCCTTTCATCACTAAAGCACACACTTCAATTGCAGTGCATGCTTAAAGCTCTAGCATATCTTGGCTCTAAGAGTGGGATTTTCTCTTTCTGATTTTCCCACCAATTCCTTATATCCCTAGGCTTTGAGGTAAAGGAAATCTTCTAACTATCTAATTCTTCGAAGGAGAAGGCGGAGTTACCTTTCCTTTGCTATCAATAATAAGGAATACCAGGCTGCCGTTAAGGTAGTTCACTCGGCTCAACAATAGAAGTCCCTCTAGTTCAGTCAACTGCAGCTAATTTGACTCACTCTTCTTGAAGCTCTTGTGAAATTGTTTCTGTCCTTAGCTTTCCTTATTTCTTATGGTAACTAGGCCTGGCAACATCTTTGCTAGTCTTGTCAGACTAGGAGCTCTACTAGCCTTGAATGTGGGAAATTGTTTTATTTATGAAAGAAAGAATGGCCTAGGGAGATAGAGGTAGTAGGAAATCCCTTCAAAGGGAAAATGATTCATTTAGAAAAATATTCGATACCAAGTAAGAGTGCACTAGCTGGTCGGTGTGAATGATAAAGGTGTAAGTCGCATTGCTATACGCTTCATCTTTGAAAACACTATTTCTTGATGTCTGTGTGCTTCACTTTTTATGCATCTTGGTTTTTGCTTGCTCTATCAAGGATATGATATCGACTTTAATTTAGCAGTTAAGTAGTTTTAAACTTTAAAAGAATGCAGTTTACTGTCTTGTGAAGTTTGGATGCAATTCCTCGATTTGTTAAGGGTATAATTTGGTGTTTCGCATTAATTTTTTCTCCTACTTCAAATCAAGACGGCCACTAGCCCGTATATATGTTTTTTTAATCATTAAAAGTCGTGTCATTGATGATTCAGCAAATAGAAGGTGCTGTAGAATATGTAGAAAGGAACAACACTACAGCCTATGAAAAGAACTCAAACAATCTACTATGACTTTTGTGTCATGTTGTCATTTGAAATAGTCATGTTAGTTGTTACACAAAAAGTAAAATAAAATATAGAGATGCATTTGTACTGAATATTAATTACAGATTCACTTCATTTCAGAAGAACTCTGGCGTTCTTTTTACCCCTCCCTTGGAGCTAACCCATTTTTCTCCTTTGGTGACAAAAAACCATAACCTCAAGGTTGGAGGTGGAGGTTCTTACAATCTTACCACTTGAGGAACCCTCTCTTGTCAAAACTTAGTGTTCTTTTCCTTCCAAATGGTCCATAAGACAACTGAGGGAATTGCGTTCCAAATTTTGATTTTTTTTCTTTCCCATCCCTTTAAGATACCAACCTTGCAACAAGTCCTTGTTGTTCTCCGCATAGTCTAGTTGACACCAACGATGTTCCGGACCCAGATTTCTTGGTAAATGAGTAGTGGATGAAGAGGTGATTTATGTCCTCATTTTGACTTGCAACAAAGAACATCTACTTCCAATGTTGACTCCCCTCTTTTGAAGATTCTCATGAGTTAGGCATGCTCCATGAGTGACTAACCAAGTGAAGCAATCCACCTTCAATGATGGCTTACTCCTCCAAATACACTTCCAAAGCCAATAGGGAATGATGGCAATGGATCACTTAGAAGTTTGTAGCAATTTGTGACATAGAAGTTGCCTTTTGTGTGTCCTTTCCACCTAAGGGACTCTTGTCAGTGAAGTTTCCTATTCATATGATTTTGGGATTGTTACGTCTCATGCTGCAGCTAGTACGAGTATTACTAAAAATACCCTCTAGCTATATATGTTGAAATCTTTTTTAACTCTAAAATAACCCTTGGACCCAATCTTTCTTTTTGCATTTTGATTACATATCAACAGGTGATCCGCCCTTTCTTGCCTTACTATCATATTGCATGGCCTGACTTTGAGAAAAAAAAGTTCATGTGTTTAGGTCCATACTTAAAGAATTCATAAACTATGGAAAGACCCTTTGAATACTTTTTCAAACATTCTATATAACAAACCCACGGAGAATCCAACGTGAGGTGTCATGGTGTATGTTATTTGCAGATAACATAGTTCTGATTGACGAAACTCGCCGTAGAGTTGATGTTGAGATGGAGGTTTGGTGATAGACCTGGAGTCTAAAGGTTTCAGGTTGAGTGTAACCAAGACAGAAAACTTGGAGTACATGTTCAGTGACGTTATGCCTGAGGCTGGAGTGGAAGTGAGGCTTGATGCACACGTCATCCAAAAGAAAGAAAGCTTCCAAGTATCATGTGTCTATTATCCAAGGAAATGGGGAGATTGATGATGATGTCACACATTTTTTTAGTGCATGGTGGATGAAATGGAGGTTCACATCTGGAGTATTGTGTGATAAGAAAGTACCACCTAAATTTAAAGGCAAGTTCTACCGAGTGGTGGTTAGTCCAACTATGTTATATGGAGAGGAGTGTTATCCAATCAAGAGCTCTCATGGTCAAAAGATTAAAGTTTTGGAAATAAGGATGTTGTGGTGGATGTGTGGGCATACTATGAGTGATAAAATTACAAATGAAGATATCTGAGACAAGATAGGAGTGGCTACGATGGATATAAAACAATATAGCACGAAGAGTATGTAGTCAGTACTTTTTTCTTTTTGATAATCGAGAAATCCGTCTGTGACCCGCTCTTTGGACCAATCACAGCCTTCTAAACTCGGTGGATAATGAGGCTGCCCCTCTAATATGTAGTCAGTACTTTGAATGTACTGAGTATGTGAAATATGCATGATAAGACTAATAAACTGAACATGATAAGTTTGAAGTGTTGAGCTGAATAACATGAACTAATGCAATGACCAAGCAGTAAAAACATGTAATTAGTGAATGCTGAAAATTGATATAATTGACTACAAGGTCATGCAACATCTGAGAATGGACTGTGGGAGATACTAATAACCGACATATAACCATGGGAGCTAAACATGGAGTTCGATGTATAATCCCCATCGAAGAGGGCCCAATATACCTTGCTAGGGCATGGAGGCTGATCTGAGCTAATGTGGTACCACCAAGCTGATGACCATAAAAAGGATTAAGGAGTCAGTCCTGATGTGATGGGTGACCCTTATAATCCTACTGTGACACCTAGTTCTAGGACTTAAGAATTGCTACTAAAGGTCTCAGTCCTAACTGACGGGTGAGTTTTCATCCCTAAATCCGCCCAGTGCTAAGTAATTCTTCCAATTGAATGTAAGTTGATAAACTTAATTATACTAGTAACTGAATAGCTCATAAACACTAAAACGGATATTGAACTGATAGACACTTTATTTGAAAGCATCTTATACATGTAGAATTGATATATTGAGTATTTAATTGATCATGATGAATTTCTACTATCCTTACTAGAAATCATGCAATTTAGTTATCATAGTTTCAAGACATGATTTTTCCTATTCTAAGGGATCATGAGGATAACTATATATGTATACTGAAATATAAGTAAAACATGTAATTAAAACTGTACATGAAACGACATAGTGCAGGGATTAAAAGAGTGGGAAAAGACCAAAAGGACCTTGAAGAAAAAATGACATCAACAGATTTCATGAGGCCATCTACGGTCCGTGGTTCCATCTACTGATCGGAGATCGCGTCTGTGGAAGTTAGGCTAAAATTTAAAATTTTGAAGTTTGATTCACGAGACCCATCTACAACCCGTAAAAGGATCTACAATCCATGGTTTGAGTTCGTTAAACTCAGTCTGGTTTCCCAATCTCTCAACTTGATTTAAGGACGTCATTTACGGTCCGTGGTTCATTCCACGAGTCGTAAAGACCATCTGTAAAAATCTGAAACGTTTTCCTGTTTCTGAACTTAATCTATAAACCTCATCTATGACCCGTGGTTCCATCTATGGTCCGTAGATGCTGCTCGTGGATTCCTGATTTCTGCAAAATTCTCAACTTCTCACGATCGAATCTGAACTTAGAATTTCTGAGGTGTTACAGTTCAGGCATGTGAGGAGAGACACAAATGCCTTTATACATAGGTGTGAGAGGTTGACTATGGATAGTTTCAGGAGAGGTAGAGGTAGACCAAAGAGTATTGAGGAGAGGTGATTAAATAAGGCATGACATAGTTGCAACTTACCGTGGACATGACCTTAGATAGAATATTGTGGAGGACACGGATTATGGTAGAAGGTTAGTAGGTAGTGGATTTTAATCTTGCTTATTCTTTCATACTGGTAGTAGTAGTATTTATCATCTAGCTTCTTATCTTTCGATTTCTGTTAATATTCATTGTCTCTTGTACTTCGATTATCACACTATTTTGTTGCAGTTACTGGTCCTTTTTTCTTTAGAATGCTTTGTCATGCTTCCTATAGTATTTTGCCATTATTTCTTCTTTGATCTGTTTTGATATGTCTTTCATTGAGCCAAGGGTCTATCGGAAACAAAACCTCCATCTCCCAAAGTAGGGGTAAGGTCTGCGTACCCTTCCAAGACTCCACTTGTGGGATACACTGGGTTTGTTGTTGTAGTCTTTTCTATTTATTTTTTTAAAAAAAATAAACAATTCTCAATGCCCTTTTATGGTAACGAAGAGTTAAACTACTCATTTGGCACCCAGTAAACTTATTTCATTCTGCTACTAGGGTTTCAAAGCTTTCTTTAGCTCTAGTTTCTATAAATACCTTTTCAACTCAAGAAATGCTTAAGCTATTTAGAGTTTGAGTTTGTCATAAAAATAGTTTTCTAGAGTTTGTATTTATAACTAAGTAGCCAAAGTAGGGCATTGTGCAAGAGCAACTTGAAGGTACTTTACTTCGGTCCCAGTTTTGAAAGATGTGACTTTAGGGCTTGTTCTGGAAAGGGATCGAAGAGTATGTAGTTCATTCAAGGCTCAGACTGAATTACTTAGAAGCACCTCGATCTGTTGATATTGACTTGATGTGATGTTCAATTTTTGCGCCTGTAAAACATAGGAAACATCCGCAGCATACATCTTCATTTGTTATGCTCCCTGCCCCATTGCGAGTTGGAGAAAATTCAGTATCTTTCAGCTCATTAAGGATGATGCCAAATATTCCTCTTTTTAAGGGGTGATTCTATAAAACAACTGTGTGGATGGCTCATTCAAATGCCTATCAAAACTAAAACCTAAACAATAAGTTTGAGTAAATGACTAAAGCGGATTGACTCTTTATCGCTTCTCCTAAAAATTATATGCTGGACACAATAGAAAAAGATCTGAAGTTATTCATGCCAAAAGATTTATCCAAGATTGAAGTACACTGAAACCGAGTAAAATGCTGATCATTCTTTCTCTGGGGTCAATCTACAAAAAAAAAGTGGCTTGAATGTAGAATCCTACTAACTTAAAATGGCCAGAAGGTACTGTTGCTTTTATAAAAAAAAAAAAAAAAATGGCCAGAAGGTTTAAACTTTTTTAAGCAATAATTCATTACTGTTCTATAAACAGTATCTTAGACTTGATTAAGAATAAGTTTCCAATTTCCCCCCATTGAAATACTTATATACAGTTGACTATGGATGTCATGGGTATATAGCTTATCATTAAACCATGAGTACATTCATATCCAAAAAGTTTAATGTTCAACTTGTGAATTTTTGCCCCCTTTTTTTTGAGATAAGAATATTGGTTCACTTTTATGTCTAGACACTTGGCGAAAGGATGTTAGGATTGAAGATGTAAAAGCTGCTCTTGATAAGGCAGCACCAGGAAAGATCAGGGTAGTTTCTCTCACCAAGGTAACTGATTATTTGGTTTATTGTTTTTTCAAGCATGAAGATGCAACTTGCTTTTTTGTCATCTGTTGGGGAAAATGTATTTCAATGTTTTCAGGTTAAATACTGCTGTTACCTTTTGGGTTTTCATTTATTTGGTGAATGCCCACTAAAGTTTTAAAAGTTGCTTTAAATAATTTATGGTTCAAAGTCATGTGGAAAGGTCGTTCTAGCTGAAAAGCTGTCTAAATCCCGTGGGTAACTGAGCATCGTCTAATCGCGGGGAAAAAAGTGAGAACAGAAGTACTTTTTCCATTTATGCATGCACGGACAAAAGGCTGATCAACAAGACGAGAAGCCTTCAACTGAGAAGTGGAGTTGAAGGAATATTCCTCTTTTCAACTTTTGTCACCCACTCACCCTTGTCACATTGTTATTTCCATCCATGACGAACAAAGGAAAGCTGGGAAGAATGGTCAATATTTAGGTTCTGCATTCTGTTGTGGGACAATTCTCATAATCTGCTGTGCTGGACTTACCAGATCCTTTTTCCAAGATACCCATGGTTGTTCTACTAGTCCTTATGCTTTCTGAAATGAATTTTTGAGTAGAAATTTCTGTTTTTGTTTTTTGTTTTTTGTTTTTCCTCTTCTCGACAGCTTGCATGATCTCTTCATCACTAGTTCTAGTCAGTTAAATGGTGTTTTTAGTCCTGGTTATGCATGAAGGGGGTTTCTTGGCTATCCATCTTTCCTCACTAGTAGTTCAAATCAGTAAAAATTTCATTTGCTAAGCATAGTTCCACTGCTGCCAAATTGTCATTTAGCAGGCTGACACTCACATGCACCAATCTCCTATAGGATTTGGACTTTGGAGTATGATTGGATTTTTCAATTTGTGAATAGCTAATAGTTTTATTGCAATCTTTTTGGGTTTATTGGGCAAATTGCACATGTGTTTCTTTCAGACAATTTTGTTCGAAAGAATCAGTATGTTTGAAGGGAAAGCACCATCTGCCTTCCCGGTAAAATCTAGAATGTCTTTACTTGTTGAATTTATGTGTAGGACGGCTTTTGGAAATTATGTTGATAGCAATTTCGGGTTGTTAGACTCCCTGCATAATTAAAGGGATTCAGTCCATCTTTTTGTACACAAAATCTGTACTTGTTGCTACAGAAATCGATAGAATGTTTGCTTTACTTATCAAAATAAGGTGTACTACCATCCACATATTGTTGGTTTCTCCTTATTCTTTTTTATCTATGAATAAGATGTAACAACAAATAATTTTTCCTGCTATAGGTATCCCGGGAATTTCATCCCAACTTCTCAGCAAAATGGAGACACTATTTGTATATATTCCCTATTGATGATGTATTAGGCGAAAAGCAAGGGGGTCAAATCTGGATTGACGGTAGCACTGATGTTCATCAACAGAATGAATGTGGTAAAAGCGATGTTGACAAAAGTAACGTAAATGAAATCAATGATGAAAATGACGAGCTGGTGCATGGAAATAAACCATCCAAGTTTGAAGTAGGCAAGGTTAACCGGCTTTTAGGTCAGCTTGAAGGGAAGCTTTTATCTTACAAAATGTTTGCACGAGATACTAAAGCTTCAAGGAACATGTAAGAATTCGTATTTCAGTACGGTTCTTTTAGCAATGATTCTTTATCCCGTTATACACTAAATCACAGATGATGTTAAATTCTGTTGATCTTCGAACCCTACAAGTTTGACATCGTAATATCTCATTCTAGATGTTTAATGAATGACTAGTATTACTGAGATTTTTGTGGATGAACTGCACAAGCTTTTGATCTTTTGAGTAGCTACCTTATCATTGCTAGCTCCTAATTGAGTATATTCATGTATGATACACTCTTGATCTTTATTCCTATCTTAGCTTGTTGGGGGCTCCATGTTCATTTCCTAAGAATATTCCATGTAGGCAGCTTTTGTGATTTCTTTTGTTATCAATATTACATGTTTATTTCATGGTGTTGTATGTCGCATATTCTTTGGGTTTTTTAGTTCTTTTACAATACTATTTCATGGATATATGTCCTAATTTTAACTCGAAAAAGGATTTGGCTATTCTACAGAAGGTTAATAATCATTGTGTTTTTTTCTTGATATAGTTGAAACATAGAGAACAATGCAAAAAGGATCATGCACGCAGGCATTGTAGTAGTATTATTGTTCTGGTTGCCATCCTCTTCATCTTAATTATTGCTAAAAATACCATTAATAATATTTGAAATTATTACCACTACTATTAGTAACACTAGTGTTATTGTTATTGGAGTTGTTATTATGATTGTTTACAATTCGTGATGATCCTTGTTCATGGAGAAGAAATAATAATAACTTAATACAAAAGACCCAAAAGGTGTCTCTATGATCAGCTTCTAGCATTAAAAAGTGCAGAAGAGAACCACAACTGATCTTACTTAATCTATAAAAAGGGAAAAAAAGATCTACAGCTTATCTTTATTACTTTTGGTTGAGTATGGATGATGGATACAGTTACATGTTCTTGTAATTTGCTTATTACCTCTATTTTGTCCATATTCCTTGTATCACAGATTACATTACTTTTTGTTGAGAGAAATATCACAGATTACATTACTTAAATGAAGTTTGTTCTGTTCAAATTTGATAAAGGATCTCACTTAATTACAAAGAAAATGATAAAGGATCTCCAATTCAATCGTTCAGACAAGAAGCATCATCTAAGTTAAATCATTTTAGCTTTGGATCATTGATTATGTCCCTAGAAAAGTAAAATGAACTCACTGAAGAAAGAAAAGAAAAATGCACTTTTGTGATTTTCCAACACCAAGCCATAGAAGTAGCATGCTCAGCTATAAAGTTAGGTTTCTGTTGTATTCAACCTTGATGGTAGACTGATCATCAGATTTTTGTATCTTTATGAATGTTGCAGTGGTCCACCAACAGAGTGTTTTGTCTTCCATGCTAGAGCAATTGAAACTTCAATACCGTGTGCAAAGGTATCAAACTGTTACTTACTTCTAAGCTTGTTGGTTTTGCTGTTTCAAATTGTGGATTTTCACATGCTTCATGTTGAGAACACGTGTCTTCATATGCTTGAAGATCCATGTTCTTTCATCTGAAATAACTTTTAGAAATCTCCTTTATTGTAGTGTGGCTGTTTAGGATCTGATGAATATATTTTTGTGAAAATTTCATAAATAGCTAAGAGATGAAACTTAATTAGCCTCCTTAGCTACAGTTTGCCTAATTATGCTTCATAGCTATAGTTTCAGTTGCTATGGGTATTTCCGTTTGTATATTTCGCTTGCATTTGATATGTTATACAATTCGGTTTTCAAAATTTTTAATGAAAATGGGCGGTAATTTCGGTTGGAAAAAGGAAAACAATCCAATAAATCACGGTCATGTGAGGGGATTGAATTGTAGAGATAAAAGGAGACTTGTTAAAAGTATGGTGTTTGATTGGAAAGCAGACATTTATTGTTTCCAAGAAACAAAGTTGGAGGGGGACATTACAGTGTTAGTAAACCAAATTTAGGGAAATAGATGGATCAACTATGAGTACTTGGAGGCCAGTGGAACAAGAGGGAACAAGAGGGGGTATATTGATGATGTGGGATAGCAGAATATGGAAGGGAGAAGTTCTCTAGATTGGTTCATATACCCTAACTTGCAAGTTTGAAGCTCAACTCCAAAGCTTCTCTTGTCATATTACTGGGGTGTACGCACCAAATTGCTACATTGAAAGAAGATCAGTATGGGAAGAGATTGGTGATGTCAGAGGTCTGTTCCAAGGGCCTTGGGTTGTTTGTGGTGATTATAATGTTAGTAGGTTTGTGTCAGAAAAAAGGAGTTGTGTTAGAAGAACAATAGGGATGAGGGAATTTTTAGACTTCATTGAAGATATGGGGCTAATTGATCTTCAAATGGAAAATGCAACATTCACCTGGTACAAAGGGGACAACCATGAAGTAGCTTCCAAAATAGATAG
>JAJOOI010072236.1:0-15353 GCA_029582585.1 Solanum bukasovii | reverse complement strand
AAAGTAAAGAGCAAGGCTTACTTCGAGTGAATGACAACCAAATACTAAGTATAATGTTATAGTAGTAGATACCTGCAATATTTAAACATCAGATATCTTGGTTATTAACAAGAACATGAAACAAGAACAATAGAACAAATAACAATTAAACACTTAATATGAATCAGTTGTTGTCTTGAGTTGCATATTCAAAGTGCTATTCTACATGATCCTCTCTTCTTGTTCAATTGGTTAATTATATAAATATGTCTAATTTTTTTCAAAATCACAGTCATGCTTACTTAAAATTGCTTCTTTGTTTTCATGTCATATGCTTGTATCTTATCCGCCCAAATGCAAGAGACTGTTTTCATAGATTCTCAGCTAAACAACATCAGAAAACCAATTACAAAATAAAAAAGCAGTCAGATATCATACAAGTGAAAAGGTCCTTAAATCGTAAAACCAAAATCACCGCAGAAGTAGCTTCTAAGCTAGATTCAATATTACAGTAACATTATTTATCAGAAAAATGAACTAAACACAATTCTTGTCAAGTTCCTAACTCTATTGATAGAACTCATTTGCAATCTAATACAAATGAGCATAGTAGTATTGCTGCAATTCATGTGAAGCAGAGCACACATCAGGAACCCAAAAGGAATAATGAGGAAATTATTCACAATAAACAACAGGAAAGCAATTTCAACAATCCCCTGCACAATGACAGAAATATGTATGCCACTCAATCTTATTTCTCGAAAGTTTCGAATGACTTTAAGAAATGCACCCCCTCATCCAAAATATAGAAATGTCCTGCAAAATTCCAACCCTCCCAATGACCACATTCAGCCTCCCCAAACCACCAAAAAGACCAAGTACCAGCTCCTGCACCCTTTACTGTTATTCAATCTTTTGCAGCAAAATTTTCTTATTGCAAATGGAAAACTACAACCAACTATTAGGTAGCTGTAGGGGGGGGGGAGAAAAAGAGATACCTTTAAGCGGAGAGAGTAAAGCGATAGTTAGTAGTCACAAACAATGAAAGCTAGCTGCAATAAGAAAAAAAATTAAGCAAATCAGTGTGCAATTTACTTTCACAAAAGCAAATAAAAGTAAATCACTGTAATGCTTCAATCCTAATCCCAATTTTTTAGAAAATCTTACTTCGAAAAAACCCTATTTTCAGAATACCCAAACTACTAAAATCACTATTTTCAGAACACCTCAAACTTACTTCGAGCTAAAGGAAATGGAAAGAGTTGAAAGTTATAAAACCCTATTTTCAGAATATCGACACTAATAAAACCTCTATTTTCAACACATCTCAATGTTACTTCAAACTAAATGAAATGAAAAGAGTTGAGAGCTAAAAACTCTAATTTTCACAAACCCATCAAAGATAAAGAGATGATAGTTTGAGAGCTCACTTTTTAGATTGAAATGGAAGATTGAAGGAAATGATAAGAGTTAGAGAGCTTACTTTGAGATGAAGATTGAAGGAGATGAGAGTTTCAGCCATCAGAGAAGGAAAGTTCCATCAGAGAGCTTACATCGTCATTACTTTGAGAGATGAGAGTTTCTGGTGAAAATGGAAAAAGTGAGGTGAAAATTTAGAGTGGAGTGATTTAACTTAGACAAAATCATAATTTTGCAACAGACTTAGTGACGGATTTTAATATCCGTTGCTAGCAAAATTACATTTATTTAGATTTAATTCTAGCGACGGATTTTTCCGTCACTATATAAATTATATTTTATAAAAAATATTTTTTTAAGTTTAGTGACGTTTTTCCGTCACTATTTCCGTCGCGGAATATTAATTAAATTGGTCACACTTACTTGGTTGCCAAATTGGTAGCGAAAACTAGGGCGCCAAAATTTCGCGCTCATTTTTAGCGACCAAACAAATATTTTGTCGCCGATCCGTCGCTATATCATAACTCAAAAAATTATTTGCAATTCTTGCGACAAATGTCTAATCCGTTGCGAATCCGTCGTTATATAGTGACGGAATAAAATTCGTCGCTAATATCCTTCGCTAAACACTGTTTCTTTAGTAGTGGATATTTGTGTCCTCCTTATGAGGTAGTTTGCTGGCTTGAGTTTAATGTAGCAAGCGACAATGAGTTGGTGAAGTGAGGAGGTCGACATAGTGTTGGTAGAAGAGGTCATTGCAATTTAACGTTTGGGTTTTTTTTTTTTTTATCAATACTCAGAGAGCGGAAGAACTTTTATGCTATGATACCATGTAGAAATCTCACGCTTAGGATTAGAGAAATTATTGATGAATAAAATTGTTAAGTACATACTCCTTATATAGAGAGGGAATTGTAGAGTCCTACTACAATACCTATTACTACTATAATAATAAAAACAATTATAAATAATCTAATTTTAGTTGGAATATAATCCTAGTCGTAATATAATCCTAGTCGTAATATAATCCTAATTAATATAAGTAGTCTAAACCTAGTGCAACTCTAATTCTACAACAGTAATGTAAACTCGTCAGTCAGCTTCGTTGGACCTGTTCCAATCGTCAGCTTCCTTCTTCATCAACACTTGATGTAGACTCGTCAATCAACTTCGTTGGACGTGTTCCTTTGACATGTTCCAATCGTCAACTTCCTTCTTCTTCAACAAAGGTATCTCATATGATTTAACACTTTGTGATTTATTCATATATATATGTCCAATTATGACGAGTCTAAATTAAATTTACTCCATATTTTAGGAGATGTCGTACATTAACACTGCTACTGCTGCTACAGTGCAACTACAGCTAGAGTTGATGATAAGAATGAAAAATTTGGGACTTAATCTGAATTGCGCACTGCAAGGTTCATTGAGGGTAGCACTTTCAACCGGACTCTCTCCATATCCAGTGCTCAATTCCAGACCTCTAATTAAGGATGAACCAGTTCCAGCACTGTACCACAACTCATGGTGGTCATTCATTCAATATTAGTTGATCATATTATAAAAATAGTTATCTCAAGTTTTTGTCAATTTATAAAATCAAAAGAAAATTAATTAATTTTTTCTCATTTTAACCTTATAAAGTTATAATTAATTTTTTTAGGAAATGTAAACAAGTTTGTAAAGTTTTTTTTTAAAAGAAAATAACAAGATTTTAAAAAATAAATAAACAACTATATGTTGAAAAACAAACAACCTATCCTTATGGTATACCAATAGCCGCCTCCTAATCATAAACAAATACCTAAGTTCGAAAAATGTATGAAAATGTATTATAATTATATGTTGAGGTGTGTAAAAATTGTATTTTAAAGTTTGCAAGTTGTTGTAGTATTTGTATTAAATTTATATAAATATTGTATGAAAGTTATACAAAATATTATTGTAATTATATTAAATTTTCATAAATCAGCATGAACCTGACATAAAATTTAATACACGTTTTGAAGAAAAAGACACTTCCGCTATGTTTGGTAAATGAAAATCCCGTGCTGCGTTTTGTAAATATGGGTCTAGTTTTATGTCTCCGTTTAATTTATGTCTGCTTTTTAGTGGTTTTTTTTTGCAAATTTACCCATTTTGAGATTAATTTAAGGCGTACGCAATTGAAATTTTTAAAATTTATATCTGATTTCAGATATATTTAACTGAAGTGTGGCTTTATAAAGGTCAAATATTAGATATTTTTATCTGATGTTTGGGATGGTTTATCAAGACCAACTTCAAATATTTTCTTGATAAAGTTGTGGACTTAAATTAACACAGAACTTTAGACATTTTTACCAAACTTTTTCCTAACTTATCAAAGCTAAATTTCAAATATTTTTACAGAGTTTGTCGTGACTCACGTGGTAGATATGTGGCAATGATAAGGGTCCCAAAGTGTATATGTTTTCAAAATAAATTTAGGCATACGTGTTTTTAAACATTTTTGTCTAAGGTATGACTTTGTGAAAGTCATTATGAAACTTTTTTACCTGCAATTTTATATGGCTGGCCAAGACTTATAACTTCAGACAATTTCCACTGAAGTTGTAAATTTAATAAGGCCAAACTTCAAACATTTTACTGAACTTTTACCTTGCTTGCCAAGACTAACATCAAACATTTTTGACAAAAATTATAGGCTTAACAAAGATAAACTTCAAACATTTTGAACTAAGATTATTGAAACTTCGATGAAATGACTGAATTACAAATAAAAGTTGTCTAAAACTTTCATCACACTCATTAAAAGTATCTTAATTATTGTTGTACTTATTATGATCTCTGCCTAATAATTTTTATTTCTGCTTTTTATTCCAAACGTGTTCATCTTTATTCCCTTTTTTTTATTTTAATAATATAAGTTCATTTTTTATTCATTTTGTTAATTCCTTAATTTTGTTGTTCACCTGTTAAATTTATCGAAAATAAACGTATATGGCTCTATATTAGTATTAAAATTAAGGCAATTTGCAATTTGACCAATATATATTATATATAGTGGGTGTTTCATCATGAAAATTAAATATTTTTTATATTATTTATAACTTTTGAAGTTAGAGTTAAAATTGTGTTTGATGGAGACCGAATATATAGGCTCACATTTTGGCAAATTTAAAAGACTAAAACTACTCAATTGTAATGAACAGAAAATTGTATGACCACCTCTACTAGCATCTGCCAACCTTGCCTTTTAATCATGGAATATTTGTTAAAATAGAAAGTCTTTATACTAATTTTTTTAAAGTTATATAGTAATTATTATTATTGTATGTTGAAAAACTTAAAGAAAGAAATAAGCATTAGAAAAATTCTCTTCTGTGTATTCATCTACAGTAGCCTTCCTATTTATACAAGTTGTTCGTTCTTATCCTATCATAAAAAAGGAATCCAAATCCTAACTAACTCTAACAAATTCAAATAATAAAAAAAGTAAAAAGGCAATTATTTACATATCAATTACACCTATACCCTTTCTAGAATCTTCTAAATGAAACATCTCATGCTTCTCTTTCATTTTATCAGAATAAGGCACATGTACTGCCAGTTGTCTCATTTCTTTCTTCTTCTTCGTTTCATCAGAGACTTTAGGTTCTTGTCTTTCTTTTTCATTAGCGAAAATATTATCTCTGAATTTTCCGGCAACACCCCTCCTCAAGTTAGAACCCGAAGTTCGGAGACCCAACTTGCTCAAAAGTGCTCGATGTAAAGGTCCTGCAAGAGATTTGGTAAACAAGTATGCGAGCTGAGATGAAGAAGGGACAAAGGATAGTGATATCATCCCATCCAGTAATTTTTCTTGAACAAAATGACAATCCAGTTCGATGTGCTTTGTGTGCTCGTGAAAGACTGGATTTTTTGCTATATGTATTGCTGCCTGACTGTCATAACGAAGAGGTACCGACAAAGAGGGTTCTGATGATAAATCATTTAGCAACCTCACTATCCATGTAATTTCTGCCACTATATGTCTCATGGATCTATATTCAGCTTCTGCAGAAGAGAGGGCCACCACTGGCTGTTTTTTTGATATCCAAGAAATTGGACATCCTCCTAAACTTAGGAAGAATCCACTCACTGATCTCCTGGTTTCTAAGCAAGATGCCCAATCTGAATCGCAATAAGCCAATAGTTGAAATGTTGGCTCAGATGTTAAATATAATCCCAAACCTGGATCATTGCATAAATATCTTAATGTATGCATCGCTGCTTCATAATGTCCAGAACAGGGAGAGTGCATGTATTGACTCAAGGTTTGGTCATTGTAAGACAAATCTGGTCTTGTATTGGTTAAAAAATTTAATTTTCCAATGAGTCGTCTATAAATGATTGGATTTGGGAGAGGCTTGCCACATTCTGATGTGAACTTGAGAGTGGGATTCAATGGAGTGGAAACAGATCTTGAATCAAGACAGTCAATTTCTTTGAGGAGCTTTAGAGTGAATTTCCTTTGTCTGACAACCAATCCACCCCCCTCACGAACAAGCTCCGGGCCTAAAAAATAGTGAGCAAGCCCCAAATCTTTGATTTGAAATTTAGAATCCAAAAATGTTTTAATGGCAAAAATTTCAGAAGAATTATTTCCTGTGAGCAAAATATCGTCAACGTACATAACAAGAATTGTGATGAGAGGACCAAAAACTTTGAAAATTAAAGAATAATCATTAAGAGAGGTGGTAAAGCCTCTAGTCTTCAAAGCAGAAGATAGTTTGGCATACCATTGTTGAGATGCCTGCTTCAAACCATACAAAGATTTACGTAAGCGACAAACCGTAGATGGAGAAGGAGCAGGCAATCCCGGAGGAAATCTCATGTATACTTCCTCATCCAAATCACCATGAAGAAAGGCGTTATTGACATCCAGCTGGAATAAATCCCACTTCCTTTTAGCAGCTATTGAAAGAAGACATCGGATGGTTGTCATCTTGACAATAGGACTGAAAGTTTCAAAATAATCCAAGCCTTCCCTCTGTGTATCTCCTCGAATAACTAGTCACGCCTTGAGTCTCTCCAAAGTCCTATCAGACTTTAGTTTGACCTTGTAAACCCATTTGCAAGGCAAAGCAACTTTTCCAAGAGGTAATTGGACAGCTTCCCAGGTATGGTTTGTTTCTAGTGCCGCAAACTCTTGAGTCATTGCAGCCTTCCATCCGGGGTGCAACACTGCTTGTTGATAAAAATGTGGTTTTTGTATTTGGCAAATAGAGGTGAGGATAGATTGATTGTGAGGGGAAAGTGTAGCAAAAGTAAAAGAATGCAAAGGAAGACAAGGAGGGTCAGGAGAAATAAGAGAAGAGACATAATTACAAATATAATCCGAAAGAAATTTAGGAGCAGAATGTATCCGTTGTGATTTGCGCAATACTTGGCCATGTGGAGAAGGTAACACCGGAGTAGGAACCTGAACAGTAACATTAGTAGAAATAGGGGACTGAAATGGAGAATTATCAGAAACAGGAGTAGGTCTAAAAGAAGTAGGAGATGGAGGTGGAGCGATAGAGTAAGAAAAAGAGGTAACTGGAGAAGAAGTACGCGGAGGAGAATAGTCGTTGCTAGGAAAAGAAGAGGCGGGAAACATTTTCTGAAGATGAGTTGAATAGGCGAAAGGAAAAATATGCTCAAAGAACTTGACATTCCTGGAGATAATGATTTGATTTGTCTGCAAATTGAGAGTCTTATACCCTTTCTTCCCAAAAAGGTATCCCAAAAAAAACACAAGAAACAACACGAGGGCTCAATTTGTCCCTGTGTCAAGGCAATGTAGAGGTAAAACATAAACATCCAAAGGGTCAGAGATAGTTATAATCAGGAACTTTCCCAAAAAGGATTTGGTAGGGTGATTTATTTTGTAAAACTTTAGAAGGGAATCAGTTTAGTAAATGAGTGGAAGTCAACAAACAGTCTCCCCAATACTTTTTCGGGGCATGAGATTGAAAGAGAAGAGCCCGACAAGTCTCTAATAGGTGCCTATGCCTGCGCTCGATGACGCCATTCTGTTGCGGGGTATCCACACAAGTGGTTTGATGTAAAATTCCTTGAGATTGTAGAAAAGCTTTATGTTCAAAACCAGAACCCACTTCAAAGGCATTGTCCGATCTAATGATTTGGACTTTGACAGAAAATTGTCGATCAATGAAGGATAAAAAAGATTTGAAAGAGGAAAAGGAATCAGATTTGATACTTAAGAGAAATGTCCAAGTACATCTAGAGAAATCATCAACTATAGTCAAAAAATATTTTTCACCTCTGCAAGTTGGAGTATTAAAAGGCCCCCAAGTGTCAATATATAGTAATTGAAAGCAACGAGTTGAAGAGATAGAACTAAGAGGGAATGATGGCTTAGTTTGTCTAGCCATGAGACATATATCACAAGGAAAGTCATCCTTCTCAGTAAAAGAGACAGTATGAATATGTTTCATAGCCGCATAAGGCAGGTGTCCAAGTCTATAATGCCATAATTTAGAAGAAGAGAAAACATTGAAAATAAAAACATCTTTATTGATAGCTGAAATAGTATTGCAAATAGGACTTAAGACAGAATGGCTTGAAAGCCTTGAAGAAACAGACTCTTAAGATAAAGAACTAGACATAAGACTCTGAACTTGTGACAATAAACTAGACTGGCGCATACTTGGAGTGATCGAAGCTGAGGTAGAATGCTGCAGGGAGGTGTTACTTCTCAGCACATAAAGCCCTGTATTGTCTTCACCAAAAAGAGGTTCATTTTCCATTGAAGGGACCTGCATAATACATCCAAATTAAAAAAAATTAAGTCACAATCAAACTGCTCACAAAGCCTATGAACATAGAGAAGATTTTGCCTAAAAGAAGGGATAAATAGAACATTGTGGTGCTCTAAGTCGCTAGCCAGATGCACACTACCTAATACATGCACTTTGAGTTTGTAGGAATTAGTAAATGTGGCTGAAATTGGAGAGTCTAAATATTTAAGGTTATGCAAAAGAGTTCAATCAAACGTCATATGTTATGAAGCCCAGTATCAATGATCCAAAATTAACTGCTTGAAGGAGAAAAGAAAGAACCAAAGATATTACCATCATCTATGGTTTGATGTTGAGAAAAAAGAGAAAAGAAAATATTACAAACAGTAGCTGTACCAGCCAGATTTGCACTAGCAGATGCCTCAGAGTTTCCAGCACTAAGATCATCACACTGCATGGTCCGAAAAGCTTTGGCCAATTTCTCACATTGTGCCTTGCTAAAAGGTTGACTGGTGATGAAGTTCAACAGGTTGTCTCCTGGATTTGTGGAGGAATGAACACCTCTTATTTGGACTGCATTAGCATAAGAATCTGAGTTTCCCTCTTGCTTCTGTTTCTGACCATTGAACTTAAAAATGGGGAGGATATCCAATAAGTTTGTAGCAGTTTGCTTTGATATGATTAGTCTTCTTGCAATATCTGCAGAATAAGTCCGTCTGTTTCCCTTCATGGGTTCCTTCATGTTGTCCAGCTTTACTATCAAACTGCTTCTTTGGAGGTGTCCATCTTTGAGCACCTCTTTGATTCACAAAAAATGCAGAAGCATCAATAGACATAAAATTGTTGTTATGTACCTGTTTTTGGGATTCCTCATGTAATACGATAGAATAAGCTTGAGATGCTGTTGGAAGTGGTTTCATCATCAATATATTCCCTCTTGCAACGCTATAACCTTCATTGAGCTCCATCAGAAATTGTAGCAACTTTTGAACCTCATTCATTTTGTGATTATGTCCTTTAACTCCACACTTGCAATCACAGGTGCAGATCATGAAAGTATTCAATTCCTTCATCTGATCCCAGGCTTTTTTCAGTTTAGTGAAATAACCAGCTACATTATAAGATCCCCGAGTCATGTTGATGAGTTCCCTTTGTAGCTGGAATAACTTGGTTCCATCAGCCTATCCATATCTCTCTTCTAATTCTCCCCATAATTTAGCAGCAGTCTGAGAGTAAAGAACACTCTCAACTATTTCTTTGCTCAAGGCAATAAGAAGCCAGGAAAGAACCATGTCATTACATCTTTGCCAATCAACTAACAAAGTACTCTCAGTGTCTGGATTTTTGCAGGATCCATTGATAAAACCAAGCTTATATTTGGCTGATAGGGAGATTAGAACCCCTCTTTTCCAGCTACCAAAGCTGGTACCATCAAAACTTGTGTTGATCAGATTCATGCTAGGTGAATTTGAAGGAGAAATGAAATAAGGGTATGAGACATCTATCTGCTCATTAGTTTTCTTAGAAGAAATTTCTATCTCTTCACCCATTGATTAGAGTTGAAGGAAGCAGAAAATGATTCTTAGATGAGTAAAAAATAAATAGAAACAGTATGGATCTAGAGTGGCTCTGATACCATGAAAAACTTAAAGAAAGAAATAAGCATTAGAAAAATTCTCTTATGTGTATTCATCTACAGTAGCCTCCCTATTTATACAAGTTGTTCATTTTTATCCTATCATAAAAAAAGGAATCCAAATCCTAACTAACTCTAACAATTTCAAATAATCAAAAAGTAAAAAGAAAATTATTTACATATCAATTACACCTATACCCTTTCTAGAGTCTTCTAAATGATACAGCTCATGCTTCTCTTTCATTTTATCAGAACAAGGCACATGTACTGCCAGCTGTCTCATTTCTTGTCCCTTTTTCATTAATGAAAATACTGGATGGGTTGATATCACTATCCTCTGTCCCTTCTTCATCTCAGCTCGCAGACTTGTTTACCAAATCTCTTGCAGGACCTTTACATCGAGCACTTTTGAGCAAGTTGGGTCTCCGAACTTCGGGTTCCAACTTGAGGAGGGGTGTTGTCGAAAAATTCAGAGATAATATTTCCGTTAATTAAAAAGAAAGAAAAGAACCTAAAGTCTCTGATGAAATGAAGAAGAAGAAGAAAGAAATGAGACGACTGGCAGTACATGTGCCTTGTTCTGATAAAATGAAAGAGAAGCATGAGTTGTATCATTTAGAAGATTCTAGAAAGGGTATAGGTGTAATTGATATGTAAATAATTTCCTTTTTACTTTTTTATTATTTGAATTTGTTAGAGTTAGTTAGGATTTGGATTCCTTTTTTATGATAGGATAAGAATGAACAACTTGTATAAATTATAGGGAGGCTACTGTAGATGAATACACAGAAGAGAATTTTTCTAATGCTTATTTCTTTCTTTAAGTTTTTCATATGTCTGATCACACATTGAAGGACAAAATAGATACTATTATTCATGTAACAAAAACGTGCCATGCAACTAAGTAGGCTCTATAAATTGGAGATAGATTAATAGGAAGCAAAATACAGAAACAAAGATGAAGTCGATTAATATTTTGAGTTTCCTCTTGCTTTCAACTACCCTTTGTTTGGTTCCCTTTTGTCGATCTTTCACTTATTCCGACAATACCATTGTCCTTCCCACAACTACTCATCATAATGTATCCCTTTCCTGTGCTAGACACCACTTAAGATAAACGAGGAGTACTCCCTTTGGTTGTGAAAACGTATACTTAGCTGATATTGATAATCGTACGGAATGCCCAAATGGCGTTGTGCAGGATAGTTCTGGTGAATTTGATAACAGCACGGCCGTGTTATTTTATACTATGCAACTTGGAAGTCATTTCATTTCTGAAAACCAAGATGTTAGTGTAATGTTCTCAACTTCTTCTTCTTCAACTAAGTCATGTGTTAACGAAACTATTTGGAAAGCTGGTTATTCCATCATAGGCCCGACGCATTCACCACCTAGGTTTGTTATATCTGGTGGTCCAATTTAGGATGCGAATAAACGAATTGGGTAATCTATATATATAATCCATGCACACATATAAACCTTCAGTAGATTTTTTTCATTTTAAATATTTGTAGTACGATTTTGTTAAATTATTTTGTCACTTTTTTGACAATCAACAAAAATCTTAAGAAGAGTTTGATACATTTGTTCATGATATAACAAACACCTAATTAAATGATTACATGTGGTATTTATATAAAAAAACAATTTATTGTAAAGCCTATTTAACAAACAAAATAAAAATAATGTTCTAAAATAAATTAGTTTGCCCACCTCAGCCCTAGGAGACGGGGCAGGGATGGAGTCCATTGCTTACCACTTTCTGTTTCATGTCTTTTCATCAACTACTTTAACCTCGACAATAATCTCATGGTCCTCCCCGCTACTACTCATGTCTTTCTACTCCCTCAAGTGCTAGACTTGGTCTCCATTTGGATTAACTTATGTTTAGGTATTTTTTTTATTTTTAAGTAGTTTTTTTTAATTTAGGAGGTGTTTAAAAAAGTTATAAAGTGCTTTTAAGCATCTATTTTTAGGCTAAAAGAAATTTAAAAATAAATCAAAAGTCAAAAGTAGAATATCATCTACTTGTGACTTTTAACTTTTGACTTATAAATTATTTTTCCTAAGTCCATCCAAACAGGACCTTAGACAGCCAACCACTCAAGTAAATTTTTTATTATTGTTTTGACTCGAGAAGGAACAAAAACAAACTAAAACAACGCACATATATATGCGTTAAGATACCATGAATATAATAGCATCCAACCATCCATAATATAAACATTTAAGAGATTTGTTTATGGAGAGATTTTTCTCTCTATAATTTCTATGCTTAATACTATTATTATTCTTTTATTTGTATAACAAAAATATTACTGATTGTATCCCAATATAATCTAATCATGACATATGAATATGATTTATGAAAGGATACAAGATTCTGGAAAAAAATAATATAGCATACATGGTGGTGGAAACAATACAATTTGTTGAGGAATGATACAATATTCTAAAAAAAAATACAAATTGATTGTGAAAGAAATAGAGATACAAGATTCTGGAAAAAATAATCAGCATACATAGTGGAAATAATACAATCTGTTAAGAAAGGATACAATATTCTAAAAAAAATACAAATTGATTGTGAAAAAAATAGGATACATCTATGCTTAGAAAATACAAATCCATTTGGCATACCTATTGGAATGACTACAAACTAAAAAAGAAATACAATGTTATTAATAAAAATACAAATATTGAGTAAAAGAAAATAATTAACAAACAAAAATTAATATGAATACAATTTTTGCACCCTTCTTCTTTGACTCTTTTTTTTTTCTTCTTCATCTGCTATGTTCCTTTTTTTTTGTTTCTTTGTTCACCAAATCCAAATCTGAATCTATATTCTTAATAAAAATACAAATGTTGAGTAAAAGAAAACAATTAACAAACAAAAATTAATATGAATACGATTCTGGTATGAATACAATTTTTGCAATCTTCTTCTCTGACTCTCTCTTTCTTCTTCTTCTGCTATGTTCCTTTTTTCCGATTTTTTGTTCACCAAATCCAAATCATTCACTTGTGCATTAGTAACCCTATAAGCAAAATTTTGAGATTATTAAATATGAATGTATAAAAAATCAAACAACATATGATGTATGAATATCAATGTAGATTACTACAATCTACATGATCTCAAACATGAAAACAAATCATGAATTTGTGAGAAAAAAATGAAAGCTACGGAAGAGAGAGAAGCGGAAGATGAAAAAGTGAAGAACAATTGGAAGAGGAAATTAGATGAGAGAGAATTTTATTTTATTTTTTTTGAAAAAATATGAAAGAGAATTATTGAAAAAACGTATGAATAATGGGAAAAAATCTGTGTGAGGATAAAATGTGGATAAAAATTTAGAGAGAGAAAAGTGGGTAATAGAGTCTTTTTGGGTAAAAAAAAGGGGCCCAATTTGAGAATAAAAAGGAAGGTAAATAACTTATATTAGGATACATTATATTTGCTTAAATATTGACATATCAATATTTTTAATAATTATTTTAAAGAGTAGATGTTTTTAATAATTATGTCAGGAATTTTGACTGGTTTGCTAATTTTCCCTAAACAAAATACACAAAGGAACTCGAGACCCAAGTCCAAAAAATGTATTATAATTAGAAAAAATTACCTAAATATACATCTTATTTTATCATAATCTTTAAAATTTCCTACCATTTGAAAATTTTCAAAAATCTCATCTTGGATACATCACTCCTCTCTCGCTGATACATCCCTATCCCCCTCACTGATACATCCCTTCCCTCTCGACTACATCCCTCTCTTCTCGGATACATCGCTCCCATATGTATCTGGATGTCCTATCCCCCTCTCAGATACATCCCTTCCTTATGTATCTGGATGTCTTATTCCCTCTCTAATACATCCCTCCCCTATGTATCTAGTTGTCTACTAATGTATCAGAAAATCCAGTGATGTATATGGAAGTTTAATCATGTATCCAAAATTTATAAATTTTAAGGGATTCTTTTAATTTAGAAAAGTGTAGAAAAATAATGTAATTAACTATTGACACTATGAAATTTATGTAAATTATACTAATAATTATATGTTGAGGTGGGTAAAAATTGTATTTTAAAGTTTGCAAGTTGTAATTATGTAAATTATACTAATAATTAATAAGGTCAAACTTCAAACATTTTAGTGAACTTTTAGGTAATGAACAGAAAATTATATGACCACCTCTCGTCCTAGAATATGCCAACCTTGCCTTTTAATTATTATTTGTTAAAATAGAAAGTCTTTATACTAATTTTTTTAAGTTATATAGTAGTAATTATTATTATATGTCTCAGACATTGAAGGACGAAATAGATATATACTATTATTCATGTAACAAAACACGTCCAAATGAAACCATGCAATATATGTGGTGCTCTATAAATTGGAGATAGATTAATAGCAAGCAAAACACAGAAAAAAAGATGAAGTCGATTAATATATTGAGTTTCCTGTTGGTTTCAAGTTTGGTTGCCTTTTCTCATGAATTTTCCATTTCTGATAATAATGGGAATGATGTATCCCATGCCGTGCTGGACATGGAGGGCGAACCACTCAAGATAAACGAGGAGTACTCCATTATCAGTATTCCCTATGGCGGTGGAAACGTATACTTAACTGATCTTGGAAACACCAAATGCCCAAATGGCGTTGTGCAGGACAGTTCTGGTGAATTTGATAACAACACACCTGTGTTGTTTTATACTATGAAACTTGGAAGTCATTTCGTTTATGAAAACCAAGATGTTAGTATAATGTTCTCAACTTCTTCTTCTTCAACTAAGTCATGTTTTAACGAAACTGTTTGGAAAGTTGGTTATTCCATCGTAGGGCCGACGCATTCACCACTTAGGTTTGTTATAACTGGTGGTACCTTAGGATTTCCAGGACCTAATAACATAGAGAACTGGTTCAAGATTGAGAAATATGAGACAGGGATACCTCATTCTTACAAGTTAAGGTATTGTCCTAGTCAATATATTTGTCCAACACGCCAATTTGATTGTGCAGATGTCGGACTATACGAAAATAAGGGATACGCCCGTCTGGCTCTCAATAACAAGCCTTATCCATTTGGCTTCACCAAAGTAAACAAAAATGATGCATAGTTAGTTAATTATCTATGCTTATTATAACCTAGCTTTCTAAAATAATGTGGATCATGCTTCTATGTAATATTAATGCTTATGATGAATATAAAAGCTAGGTTCTTTATTTATCAATTTCTGCTTCCAAACAATTGATTCAACAATCAAATCTGATTCAAACAAGTTTTAATTAATAAGTGCTACGTATTACTTATGGATAATCCCATCCGGTACCGTCACGACATTAGTATTCAAGCTAGTCTGTATCGGAGCCACGACTAAGTCGAAATTGTAATATACATTGTTATTGATTAGTTTACCTGATGTGAATCTCATGGATAAGATGTTTAATCAATCAATTGCATATTAATTTTGATTAGTCGTCATGCCCAGTAGACTTAAATTAGGTTTAGGGGGGGGGGGGGGGGGGAAAAAAAAAAAAA
>JAJOOI010072234.1:0-27821 GCA_029582585.1 Solanum bukasovii | reverse complement strand
TCTAAAATTTGGGTTAGACCCATTTCCCACTCAATTTGACCCCCTAAACAAGAATATGAAGTCGGATTTTCAAAAAACGAAACGGATCTTTCTATATACAGCTAAACAAGTTTCCGGTAACTTCCGAAGCACATTTTTAAGAACTTTTTGGGTCAAATTCAAATATAATCATTTCATTAGGTTCTCGACTCTAAACTCACATGTGAGGCTCTAGTTTCACTCTATCATTTTCCGAGTCGTTACAGTTCTCTCAGAATATGCTTTAACTATCGACAGTTGAAAAAAGTCACCATCAAGAATAAATATCCCATCCCCAGAATTGATGACTTGTTCGACCAACTTCAGAGTGCTAGTTACTTTTCCAAGATAGACCTCAGATCTGGCTATCATCAGCTCAGAGTCAGAGATAGTGACAATCCAAAGACAGCTTTCAGAACTTGGTATGGTCACTTTGAATTTGTGGTTATGTCTTTTGGACTAACAATTGCTTCTACATCTTTCATGCACTTAATAAACAGGGTGTTCAAACAGTATTTGGATTTGTTAGTCCTCGTCTTTATTGATGATATCCTCATTTATTCTCGGAATGAGGAAGAGCATGTGACTCATCTGAGAGTTGTTCTACAAACTCTCAAGGATTACTAGCTATTTTATCAAGTTCAAGATTATGTTATGCCTTAGTATTCCCCTTACATGCTCGTACATTTCACGTACTGAGCCATTTGGCCTGCATCCTTTGATGATGCAGATCCAGGTATTCAGGATCATCAATAGGATCTTCGTTGATACCACATGGAGTTTGAGTAAGCTATGGTGAGCCTCATTGCTTCCCGAGGGTTCCACTTTTACTTTCAGTTATATCAGTTGTTAGGAGGTTGTGGGTCTTGTCTCGACTTTTATATTTGTCATTTAGAGGCTTCATAGATAGACAATAGAGTTTCAGAAATTTGTTCATTTATTTTGTTAAATGTTTTAAAGACTTAAGTTGCCTATTTTGGGGTGAGTTGAATATATTATATTATTCAGAGTTTTCTTTCGAGTTAAAGCTTTATATTTAAGTTTCATTAGTTTTATTCAGTTTTTTAAGCTTTGTATGCTTGAGTTAGTCCTCCACTTGTAGTCAGTCAGGATGAGGATTCACTTGGGGACGAGCAATGGTTCTCGAGTACCGGCCACGTCCAGGGTGTAGGCTCGGGTCGTGACAAACTTGGTATCAGAGAACAGAGTTGAAGTGTCCTAGGTGTCTATGAAGTTGTGTCAAGTAGGATCTTATTTGTGGTTGTGAGGGCCCCACTTCTATAATTAAGTGACTACAGACATTTAAGAAAAGTTTCCCTTTTTTCATACTCTTAATCATGCAATAGAGCTATGTCATAGAGATTTATTCATACTCATGCGTTTCTCAGATTCATTTGAGTACCCATCATACTAGAGGTGGTTGAACAGAAAAGTCAGTCCTTTATCAATGAGTTGTTCTTAGCAGAAATCTTAAGAAAGTCATGAGTCTCGAGAGGGTCTTGAGAGAAGCTCAAGAGTAAGTTAAGTGTTCAATTTCAGAGGAATGCACCCATATTCATATGAATCGTGCGTTTGAGCTAAAAGCGAGTTGTACTCTTTTCCCTAAGCCTTGTTTAAGCTAAGATCCTTATGAGGAAGCATGTTTAGAGCTTGGATAGTATTTTCCCCCGAAGAGGTAGACTGAGTTACGAGATCATGAGCAGTAGTACTGAAAGAGTCCAGAGTTAGAGGAAAGTATGTTGAGGTTTAGTAATCTTACAAAGGGAGATAGTGATGAGGCAAGCTATGTTATTATAGTCATGCACCCAGTAAGTTTTTGATGAGGAGTTTTCCCTTATGGGTAGAGTAAGAGTTGCTAGTCAAGATGAGATAGAGTATATATTTGTTAACCGAAATAGAGTTGGTGTCGATGTGTCATCGTATTAGAGGAGACTAAATTCATGTGCTGAATAAGAGAGCAGAGTATTCACAAAGTGATAGATCTAAGCTAGGCTTATGATTTGTTTGAGAGGGTCATGATGTTGATAAGGTTATAGAACTGATCAAGTAATGAGGTATAGTACAGTAGGCGAGCAATCGTATTGATATTCGGATTTAGTAATGAACATTAAGCTTGAATTTGAGATGAGTGTCATGATCCAAAGAATGGAAACATGAGGGTGATGACGTTGTCTTGAGATTTGATCTAGAAGACTTGAGGAATTGTGATGTTAGCTAAAATAGATATGAGTGGTACAACTGAGAGACCCTAACCTTAAGATAAGGGCAGTGAAGTGTGGCTATGTCACAAGAGTAACAAGAGCGTTAAGAGGTATACCAAGAGGGTATGTAACCAGAAGATGTTAAGAGAAGCACCTTAGAAAGAGGTCTTAGTACCTACTTATGGAGAGTTGGTAGTCATGAGATAAGCTTCTCCCGAATGTTAGAGTAAAAGATGATGTAGACTAGGTTAGAAAAGATGGAATAGGTCCATATCTTTCGAGTGTCAACTTTAGAACTAAAGGGAGATGACGAGATGAAAAATCAAGTCTAGTGTTGAGAATTTCCTATGGAGCTGGTTAGTACGAGTCCATGGAGTTGTTAAATTACTAAGCTTGAATATAGTAAGAGTAACTCATTCCATACCAAATCATGTCGTCATTCAAGGATGAATAATCCCAAGGGGGAGATATTGTAACACCCAAAAAAAAATCGAACTAAGACTCAAATCATTCTTCGTAGTGAGTGAGATTTTAACCAAGGAATTGAAAATTTCTTAAGTATTAAGATCACTACATATAGCACCTTTAGTTCTGATCCAAAAAGATTTAAAGAGAATTCATTCAAGTCATTCCTAGGTTCTTCTAAGTTTTGGGACAAGTTAAAATGACCATAACCTTCAGTACATGATAATTTAGATGGCCCATAGGATATCCAATGAAAGGTCTTCGAATTATCTTTACAACGTCACCGAGTTTGCTAAATTTCGAGCTTGTATGAGGGAGATATTCCCATTTGAAGTTGGGCTGTCCAATTAAGGAAAGTTACCCGAAAATATGAGGGGTATTTTGGTCTTTTCCTTACCCAATCGGATTTAAGCATTTTTAGTAAGGTTTTAAGAGTCCAAACTGATTAGAATTAGTTTCATTCATCCCCAAAAGCATTTAAGATTTTAGAGAGAAGTTTCAAGAGGAGAAAAAGTTCAAAGTTTCAAGCGTTCGTCAAAGAAATTCAAGATTTCGCCAAGAACCTAGTTCTTTGAGGTATGTACGCTTCCATAGTGTTGGGTTCTTTCACCCACACACCAATCATGAGTTTATTTTTCGAATCTATTCATACATATTGAGAAATTTAATTTCTTGATAAGTTCTTGATAAGTGTTCTTGAAGTTTCCTTCTCGATTAAGTTTTGATGTAAGATTCTACTTGGGTCAACTTCAAGAGACCATATCTCTTAGAATATAATGATTTACGTGATCCATAACCTATTAAATTAAAGATATTTGAATCTAATTTTCAACGCCACAAATTTTGCGTCAATCCAATTTGTGAGTAAAAAGTTATGACTATTTTAGTAACATATACAATGCTGTTACGAATTAGCCAACGGAAAAACGTTAAAAAGTGTTTTTTTTATTTTTTACCTCCAAGAAAATCCTAAACGAATTTCTTGACTTCTAAAAGGCTCATAACAATCAGATTTTCACCTTTTAATACATCATTCTCGTCTCTCTCAAACCCTAGGGCAAAACCCTAATGAAAATCATAATTCTTGGCCATTGAGATTTCAAGAAAACTAATTCAAGAATCTCAAGAAAGGTTTTCTTGATCGTTTACCTTCAAGCTAGGGTTTCAAGGCTTCTAATCAAGTGCTTCTTCAAAATTCTTCTAGTTTTTTCCAGAACCTTGTTTTTTTTCAAGTATGTAAGGCTATCATAGTGTTGGACTAGTTCGTTCTCACGCCTTACATATTCTTTCAAATCAGTAAAAGAGAAATCTAGGACTCTTTCCCTAGATTTGAATATTCTTGAGATAAGTTAATTTTGAGTTCTTGAGTTCTTGAGTTATTGAGATCATTCATATCATGAATCATAACTCTTGAATTAATAATTCAAATTCAAGAGAGTTAAGAGCAGAGTTCAAGAAAGCCTTTAAGCTAAATTGTGAGTACTTTGAGATCCATCATCGATTTGAGATAGGTTTTGAGTAAGTAAGTATGAGAATGAGAAAAGTCGTATCCATGAGTTCCTTATTGATATTTTGAGTCCTTGAGTTGAGTAGTTCATGCTCATAATTCTGCATGACCCCTCTGAGTTGAGCATTCTACAAATAAGTTGTATCATTGAAGTTCTTGAGTTCTGAGTTGTTGAGTTCCGAGTATTGAGTTCTATGTATGGTTTATGAAAACATTGGATTGAGTCGTTCACGTCCATAATTCGGCATGAACCTTATTTTAAGAAGTCTTTTTACAAACGTTTTAACTTTGTTTTAAGACTTAAGCTATGAGTTGAGTAAAGAGTAAGAGTAAAGTTCATTTTCTTTAAAATGATATATGGGAACTAAATATTCCCAAGAGTAAATGTTTTCATATTTAAGATGAGAGGAAATTGAGATTTCCAAAAGAGTTTTGAGCAGTTTGAGTACCATCTCTTTTAAGAGAAAGATTTTTGAGTAATTATTTCAAATCAAAGAAAAAGTTATATTTTTAAACATATGAGCTAAGTATTTGGGGAGTAGTATTGAGCAACGATATGGGGACGAGTTTGAGTTTACATAACTCACGTCTCCATAAACCATGTAGCCATCATGGGTAGAAAGGATCATACTTTTTAGATGATTCCTTAGTGCTTTTTACCATAGACTAGAGGATCCACTTAGTTAAGGCATCCTATATGACGGCAAAGTATAGGACAGTTCTAGCAGTGTGGGCAAGACGTTGTATCACAACTTAGGCTCATAGTGGTGGTTGTCGGTTAGAGAAACTCCCACAGAGTTATACTACATTTTATTACATATAAATTGAGTTGTTATTATACTCTTCAATACACTGAGTTATTTTCGATTGTTTTAAAAGCTTTCCATATATTGCATATGTATTGTTGCTTTATATTGAGTTGAGTACCCAAAGTCGAGTATCATATATTTGAAGTTGAGTATCTAATTATTGAGTTGAGTATCTTATTCTTGAGTTGAGTTGAGTTGAGTGACTTTCTAAAGAGGTAAGTATGTTTCCCTTTTATCAAGTTCAATCTTATGTTATGCCTTAGAATTCCCCTTACATGCTCGTACATTACATATACTGAACCATTTGTCCTGCATCCTTTCATGATGCAGATCCAGGTATTCAGGATCATCAACAGGAACTTCGTTGATACCACATGGAGTTCGATTAAGCTATGGTGAGCCTCCTTGCTTCCGGAGGGTTCCACTTTTACTTTCAGTTATATCAGTTGTTAGGAGGTTGTGGGTCTTGTCCCGACTTTTAATTTTGTCATTTAGAGGCTTCATAGATAGACAATTGGGTTTCAAAAGTTTGCTCATTTATTTTGTTAAATGTTTTAAAGACTTAAGTTGCCTATTTTGGGGCAAGTTGAATATATTATATTATTCAGAGTTTTCTTTCGACTTAAAGTTTTGTATTTAAGTTTCATGAATTTTATTCAGGTTTTTAAGATTTGGATGCTTGAGTTAGTCTTTCGCTTGTAGTCAATCAGGATGAGGGTTCGCTTGGGGACCAACAATGGTTCTCGAGTGCCGGCCACCTCCAGGGTGTATGCTCGGGTCATGACAAATTTGTATTAGTTGTTTCAGGTTGTTAATTTATAATTGGTCAATTCCAATGAGATCTTAACATAATTTCGAAGTGGAATTATCTACACTAGTTAGCCTACACTTCATCCTGCCTGGTTGATCAAAATAAAATATTGTGATAGTAGATTATTTTAATGTTAATAATATAGTGTAACACTTTAAATAAGATAGGTGAATTTTAAAAAATAATTAATATCTTGGGTACTAAATAAATTTTTATTCCTTGCAATATGTTATCACATCTCTTAGTGCACAATTATTAGAATACTCTTTAAAATACAACCAATAGAGAAAAGAATGCTCTTAAAACTAAAGGTACATACGGGGAAAATATAGTAAATGAGCATATAAATACACCAAAGATCAGTGCCTCCATCTTGTTTAAGAAGAAGAAGGACGGATTCATGCGGATGCATATTGACTATAGGCAGTTGAATAATGTGACGGTGAAGAACCGTTACCTCATGCCTCGTATGGATGATCTATTTGACTTGATTCAGGGTAACGCAATGTTTTCTAATATTGACTTTAAATTCGGTTACCATCAGCTGAGAATTAGGGCACGACAGTAAGAACTCGTTATGGTCATTATGATTTCCTAGTGATCTTTGGGTTGACTAATTCCCCACCGCCTTTATGGACTTGATGATGCGTGTGTTCATTTCATACCTTGATTTTTTTGTCATTATGTTCATTGATGACATTTTGATATTAAAGGAGCTGGAGAGAGCATAAGAAGCATTTGAGGATTGTGCTCTAAAATTTGAAAATTCAGTAGCTTTATGCCAAGTTATCAAAATGTGAGTGTTAGCTTGAGTTTGTAGCATTCTTGGAGCACGTGGTGTCCAACGATGGCAATACTATGGATATAGTGAAGATTGAGGCTATTCGTGATTACGCTAGGCCCAGTCTGTTGTTTAGATTCAAACGTTCATTAGATTAGTGGGCTACTACAAATAGTTAGTGGAGGGTTTCTTTACTATTTCAGCACCTTTGACCCGGTTGACTTGCCATGATGTTTCATTTGAGTGGTCTGAGGAGTATGAGTTAAGCTTTTAGACGCTCAAGAAGTTGCTTACCACCGCTCATGTATTGACTCTTACAGTTGAGGGTGAGGGCATCATGGTGTATTATGATGCATCCTTCATTGGTATAGGTTGCGTATTGATGCATCGAGGCCGATTTATAGCTTATTCATCAAGGTAGTTTAAGCTTCATAAGCGAAACTACTTCACTCATGATTTGGAGTTGGCAACGGTAGTTTTTGTGCTTAAGATCTGTAGACACTACCTGTATGGAGTTTTTTGAGATCTACACAGATCATAGGAGTCTTTAGTGCATTATGTAATAGAGGAGCCTTAATTTGAGGCAGCTTCAATGGATTGAGCTTTTAAAGGACTACGACTTCTCTATTATATACCATTCGGGCAAGGCTAATGTAGTAGCGGATGCCTTGAGTTAGAAGGCAATGAGTATGGGTATTTCAGGCTTTGGGCATTCAGTCTTTAGCCAATAGGATGATTCAGTTAGACATTTTATATTATAGGTCGGTGTTCGCCTATGTGGGAGTTTAGTCTTCCTTGTTAGAGTGGAATCATGGTTTCCAGTTTGAGGATGAGACCTTGGTGACCCTCTAAGATTAGCTGTTGGGAGGTAGTTCCATAAGGCTGCCTTAGATTTATGTGGGGTGTTAAGGTTTGTTGGTTATCTAGGTTTCGAGAGTTGGGGATTTGATTCAGTTGATTTTTTGTAAGGCTTATGATTCCAGATATTCTATCCATCCAGGCAACATGTAGATGTATCATGATTTGAGGCAGCACTACTTGTGGAGCGATATGAGGAGAGATATTACAGACTATGTGTCCCATTGCTCGTGCCCGAGTGACACACTGGGAAAACAAGCTAAAGCAAGAGTGGAGTAGTACCTGAATCATCGAACAAATAGGGGTACGTGTCTCGCATGTCCTTATCGGTTTCCCAAGTGTGTTCCTTAACCGGACGATGCTTCCACTGAACTTTCACGGACTTAATCTCCTTAGTCCTCAGCTTCCGAACATCACGATCAAGAATTGTAATCGGTTCTTCCTCATACTGAAGGTCCTTGTCTTACACAACTGAGTCCCATTTTATAATGTAATCCCCATCACCATAATATCTCTTTAACATGGATACACGAAATATCGGATGAACTCCCGATAAATTAGGAGGTAAGGCCTACCTATATGCCACTGGCCCTACATGGTCTAGAACCTCGAATGGCCCAATGTATTGAGGACTAAGCTTGCCCTTCTTACTGAATCTCATCACCCCTTTCATGAGTGATACCTTAAGAAGAACGTTCTCACCAGTCTGAAATTCCATATCTCTTACCTTTTGGTCTGCATACTTCTTCTGTCTACTTTGGGCTGCTAAAAGCTTAGCTTGAATACTCCTCACTTTATCTTGAGCATCCTTCACTAAATCGACCCCCAAAGGTTTCACATCTCCAGCCTCAAACCATCATATGGGTGAACTACATCCTCTCCCATATAGTGCTTCAAATGGTGCTATATCAATGCTGGAGTGGTAACTATTATTATAGGAAAACTCACATAAAGGTAGGAACTTATCCCAATGTCCCCCAAAGTTAATCACACATTCCCTCAACATGCCCTCTAGCACTTGAATAGTCCTCTCTGACTGCATGTCCATTTGCGGATGGAAGGTTGTGCTAAAGGTGAGTTGAGGACCCAACTCCTCATGTAATTTTCCCCAAAACATGGATTTGAACTGCGTACCATGGTCTGAGATAATAGAAAGGGGAACCCCGTGCTGCCTTACTATGTATTTTACATATACCTTAGCCAATTGTTGTGCATTATAGTCTGTTCTGACTGGAATAAAATGTGCTGACTTAGTCAATCTGTCAACCACTACCCAAATAGAATCAAACTTCCCCAAAGTCTTGGGAAGACCAACCACGAAATTCATAGCTATCCTTTCTCACTTTCATTCCAGAATTAGCATTCTATGAAGCAAACCTGCAAGCCTTTGGTGCTCATATTTTACTTGTTGACAATTTTGGCACTTAGCTACAAACTCTGTTATATCTTTCTTCATGCCAGGCCACCAATAGAGTCGCTTCAAGTCTCGGTACATCTTAGTCAGACCCAGATTAATGGAATACCTCGAACCATGGGATTCTGTCAATAGACTCTGAATCAAGTCGCCCACTCTAGGAACATAAATCCTTCATTTAAAACTGAGTACACCTTCCGCATCAAGAGTGGTCTCTTGTGCCTTTCCAATCATCGTCTTCTTCCTAAGCTCATCCAAGTTTTCATCCTCAAACTGTTTGGCCTTGATCTCCTCAATAAAGGTAGCTCTAACCTCGATGCTAGCTAAACACCCCACCTTTTTCTGAGATGCCCAACCGCATGAACTTGGATTCCAAGGTTTGAATTTCCTTAGCCAAAGGTCGCTTGGATACACTCAAGCAAGCTAAACTACCCATACTCACCGCCTTTCGACTTAATACGTCTGCTACTACATTAGCCTAACCCGAATGGTATTGGATGGTCACATCGTAATCCTTGAGTAACTCCATCCACCTTCGTTGTCTCAAATTCAGATCCTTTTGAGTGAATACATGTTGTAGACTACGATGATCGGTAAATACCTCACACTTAACACCATAAAGATAATGCCGCCAGATCTTAAGGGCAAACACTACCGCTGCTAACTCTAAATCATATATTGGATAATTCCTCTCATACACCTTCAACTGCCGCGATGCATAAGGTATAACATTCTTATCCTGCATTAACACAACACCCAAACCCAAATGTGAAGCATCAAAATAAACTATAAAATATTTACCTTCCACCGGTAGTGCAAGAATAGGTGTTGTGGTCAAAAGAGTCTTGAGCTTTTGAAAGCTCTCCTCACATTTTTCAATCCATTCAAAACGTACCTCCTTGTTGGTCAAATTGGTCAAGTGTGTGGCAATAGAAGCAAAGTTTTTCACGAACCAACGATAGTAGCTAGCGAGCCCCACAAAACTCCTAATTTCGGTCACAAAACTTGATCGAACCCAATTCCTAACCGCTTCAATATTTTCGGGATCTACCATTACCCCTTCATTTGATACTACATGCCCCAAAAGGGTAACCGAAGTCAACCAGAATTCACACTTAGAAAATTTTGCATACAACTTTTGTTTCCTAAGAATACCCAGAACAATACGAAGATAGTGGCCATGCTCTTCCTCACTTTTCGAATAAACCAGAATGTCATCAATAAACACTATCACAAACGAATCAAGAAAGGGTTTGAACACCCCATTCATCAAGCTCATGAAAGTTGCAAGTGCATTTGTCAACCCAAATGACATAACTAAAAACTCATAATGCCCATAACGGGTCGTAAACATCATTTTTGGTATATCCTCAGGCCTAATCTTTAACTGATGGTAACCAGACCTTAAATCAATCTTAGAGAAAATTGACGCACCCTGCAATTGGTTAAAAAGATCATCTATCTAAGGCAGTGGATACTTGTTCCGAATGGTGACCCTATTCAATTGTCGATAATCTATGCACATTCTCATACTACCATCCTTTTTCTTAACAGTCAAGATAGGAGCACCCCACGGGGAAGCACTAGCACGAATGAATCCCTTATCAAGAAGCTCTTGGATTTGAGCCTTAAGCTCTCTTAACTCTACTGGAGCCATACAATATGGAGGAATAGAAATGGGGCGGGTACTAGGTTCCAAGTCAATGCAGAAATATATATATCTCTATCCGAAGGCATACCAGGCAAATAAGTAGGGAACACTTCTCTAAATTATGACACCATATGGATAGACTCAATGGAGGGAGACTAAACCTCAACATCCCGAATATGAGCCAAATAAGCCAAACAACCCTACCCCACTAGTTTCCTAGCCCTATTGGAGGATATGATCTTAGTTGGCTTAGGCTTGTACACCCCTTCTCACTCTAACTTTTCCCTACGAGGATCTCTAGAGTCATAGCCTTAGATTACAATTTAAGACATCATAATAGGGGGACAACCAAGTCATGCCTAAGATTATATCAAAGTCAGTCATATCCAAAATCACCAAATCAGCCCAAGTTTGAAAACCCATAAACAAGATAGGATAAGCACGATAGACATGGGTGACTATGACAAACTCTCCAACTGGGGTAGAAACATGGATGGGGGGCATCAAGTATATCACCATTCATATCAAATTCTGAGGAAAATTGCACTGACACATAAGAATAAGTAGAATCCGGATCAAATAGCACATTAGCCATCCGGTCAAAGACAAGAATAGTATATGTAATCACAGCATCAGACGCCTCTGCCTCGGTCTTGCCTGAAAAGGCATAACACTGAGCCATGTCATCTTGAAGGGCGACTTCCCTGCCTAGCTGCGCTGCACCTCTGCCTGTATTACCATTTCCCCAACCTCCACGGCCTCGTTAATTTCCTCTTTACCCACCTTGTGGACATCCTCGACCATTATTACCATTTCCCACAGGTACCACTGCTCTAGACTGCTATTGCACGGAATCCAACATGCACGGGTGGGGACAATCTCTTCTCATATGCCCAGGTTCTCAACAGTTATAACAAGTGCGATCAAAATATGGCCTGATGCCCACCAAAGGTGTGGCTCCCTGGCTATCCTGAATCAAATTCTGAGGTGGAGTTCTTGAGTAATTACTTGTAGAAGCGGGGATAGCGGACTGAATTGGACAGGCTGCAAGTGTTGGCCTACCCGAAGCCCTAGAGTAAGAGCCCTGAAATTTCCACGAGTTCTTGGCTTTCTTGGCCAATGCCTTAGCCTGACCGTCTCGCCTCACCCCCTTCACTTTCTTCACAAAATCTGTCACCTCATTAAAACTTTTTTTCCTGCAGAAGTCATGTGCACAAACAATACATGTAGCTCAGAATTCAGTCCCTTAACAAATAGACGGATCCTCTCTTCCTCAGAAGTCACCAACTGTGTAGCATATCTAGACAAAGCATGGAACTTAGCCTCATAAGACGCCACAGACATACCACCTTGCTCCAAAGCCAGGAACTCATCCTTCTTACGATCTCTCATGGTCCGTGGCACATACTTTTCCAGAAATAGAGCATGAAACTGTGTCCAAGTGAGTGGGGGTAAAGTTGAAGATCTGTATTCAACATAAGCTCTCCACCACTACTTAGCCTCGCCCTGAAGTTGAAAAGTCACAAATTCTACCCCAAGATGATGGACAATTCCCAACTTATGAAGCCTCTCATAACAATACAGAATGAATTCATAGGTATCCTCATTCTCAGAACCAAGAAACACAGGAGGCTTCAGCTTAAGAAAGTTAGTCAACGTCTCATGTTCATCACCAGTCATAACAGGGCCCAACAACGGACAGAAGAAGGCATCAGTACCTATAGTTCCACCCACCTTGGAGGCAGTGCTAGCAATAAGGAGGTTGGCAGGAGCTTGAGTTGCTTGAACTGTGGGAAAAACTCCAGGACCAACCAATCCTTTTAGGAACGACATAATTTGTTGAGCTAACATTGGGTCTAAGGGAGGAATACATGTAGTCTCAGCATGTACCTCTTCCTCTTGTCTAATATCCTCATCATTCTGAACCTCTACATTCTCCTCTATTTCTTCGTGATGTGCAGGACGATTCTCATTTTTAGGGGTATTCTCAACCGGTGCTCCATCCCTAGTAAGTGTTGCCCTTCCTCGGCCTTTTCCCCTAGCTCTTCCTCTGCCCCTGCCTCGACCGCGACCTCTGGCTTCAGACCCCTCGGCTGGTTCATTGACGGGAGCTATGGGCCTAACGTCGTTGAATCTATTGTTAACCATTTGCAGATAGAAGAGTGAAGGAGATTAGATACCAATTTGCATCACCCAGATTTCAATTGGACCAAATTTATAGCATGAAAGGAGTCAAGAGAAAAATAGAGAGATTTTTTAAAGTCCTATAGCCTCTCGAAGAAAAGTACAGACGTCTATGTTCCATTCTGCAAGACTCTACTAGACTCATTTAGGTACATCGAGATCAATGAACCTAGGGCTCTGATACCAACTTTGTCACGACCCAGACCGTCGTGAGTGGCACCCACATTAACCCTACGGTGGGAGAACCATAACAACTAACCAACTAACCTCAAACTAAGCTTTTAAAGATTCAGAAGCAAGTTTAAATGTAGAAAATTAAGTAGAGTTCCCATAAACCCCAAAGTCTATCAAATCAAATGCGGAAATAACGCCTGGAACCTGAAACTCAATGTACCAAATCATCTAATGTTCAACCATAAATCTAAACAAGAAGGGTACAACCCCAAACTAATATACGAATAACTAACTAGAAAGTCTAGATCTGAAATGTGGACATAAACAGGAAGAGAACTCATGGCAGTCTGGAAGAACTGGCTCACCCTTGAATTCGAAACGATCACTGATCTTCTAAGAGAGGTCTATCAATAAATACCCGAAGATGCCCTATACTCAACAAAGAAAGAGCAAGTGCAATATTAGTACACAACCACAATGTACTGGTAAGATCACGCGGCTATCCCACTAAGTGCAACATACATAAACCATTAAAACATAATAATAACATGCATACACCGAATATATACAATATCGACAAAAATTCCACATTCTTAACCATAATCATATATAAGTAACAATTGATTGGTCCTCTCACGGAATCCATACTCAAACAGTTAGTGTACTGGTACGTGGTACCCAATGCAATGTTTATGTCGGAACGTGGCAATCGATCACATATTTATGCCGGAATGTGGCAACCGATCCCAGTTAGTGTATCGAAATGCAACACCTGATCAATTCAACAAGCCACAATCACAATCACAAGTATATTCTCAAAGTCATACAATCACATCATGATTCAAGGCATTCATCATTCATCTATCCTTTTTACAATAAGTGTGATTAACAATGCAACATTCGCATACATACATATACTATAATGAACCAAGAACAAACATACATCACACAACATGAAATCACAATCATCACCTACCTCGAAACAAGCTTGAATTCCCTAAGAAACTTGATTTTTCTCTTTCGAGATTCTTTCGTCTTGTTCTTGGTCTACAAACAATAGATATAACACGGGAATCAAGACACGATATCTAGTTACCCGAATTGAAGTCAACAATATGAACCCTAGATCAAAACCATCATCTCAATATCTAAATTAGGGATTTTCCCCACCATAATTCTCATATCAAAACCCTCACCCATCAATAATAACCCAAGAAACTAGGTTCTGCGCATCGAAAAATAAATTCAGCCAGTGAAAACTTTACCTTTAGCCTCAAGAATGGTGGAAAAAGCTCAAGAAAACACGTGGGGTCGTTCCTTAGCTCTCAAGGTCGAAAAGTGCAGAATAAAATATTTTTGGGGTTTATTTCCGACTTAAGTCGCGTTTGTTCCGCTATAACGGCCCAAGTTCGGCCACAGCGGCCCCGCACTGGTGGGAAAATCCCGCCCATCAATAATTCTCAGATCAAAACCCTCCCCCATCAATAATAACCCAAGAAACTAGGTTCTACGGATCGAAAAACAGATTAGGCCAGTGAAAACTTTACCTTTAGCCTCGAGATCAATGAACCTAGGGTTCTGATACAAACTTTGTCACGACCCAGACCGTCGTGAGTGGCACCCACACTAACCCTCCGGTGAGAGAACCATAACAACTAACCAACTAATCTCAAACTAAGCTTTTAAAGATACGAAAGCAAGTTTAAATGCAGAAAATTAAGTAGAGTTCCATAAACTCCAAAGTCTATCAAATCAAATACAGAAATAACGCCTAGAACCTGAAACTAAATGTACCAAAACATCTAAGGTTCAACCATAAGTCTAAACAAGAAGGGTACAACCCCAAACTAATATACGAATAACTAACTAGAAAGTCTAGATCCGAAATGTGGACATAAACAGAAAGAGAACTCATGGCAGTCCGGAAGAACTGGCTCACCCTTGAATTCGAAACGATCACTGATCTTCTAAGAGAGGTCTATCAATAAATACCTGAAGATGCCCTATACTCAACAAAGAAAGAGCATGTGCAGTATTAGTACAAACCACAATGTACTGGTAGGATCACGCGGCTATCCCACTAAATGCAACATACATAAACCATTAAAACATAATAATAACATCCATACACCGAATATATACAATTTCGACAAAAATTCCACATTCTTAACCATAATCATATATAAGTAACAATTGATTGGTCCTCTCACGGAACCCATACTCAAACAATTAGTGTACCGGTACGTGGTACCCAATGCAATGTTTATGCCGGAACGTGGCAATCGATCCCATATTTATGCCGGAATGTGGCAACCGATCCTAGTTAGTGTATCAGAACGCAACACCTGATCCATTCAACAAGCCACAATCACAATCACAAGTATATTCTCAAAGTCATACAATCATGTCATACAATCACGTCATGATTCAAGGCATTCATCATTGATTGGTCCTCTCACGAAACCCATACTCAAACAGTTAGTGTACCGGCACGTGGTACCCAATGCAATGTTTATGCCGAAACGTGGCAATCGATCCCATATTTATGTCGAAATGTGGCAACCGATCCCAGTTAGTGTATCGGAACGCAACACCTGATTCATTCAACAAGCCACAATCACAATCACAAGTATATTCTCAAAGTCATAAAATCACGTCATGATTCAAGGCATTCATCATTCATCTATCCTCATTTACAATTAGTGTGATCAATAATGCAACATTCGCATACATACATATACTATAATGAAGCAAGAACAAACATACATCACACAACATGAAATCACAACCATCACCTACCTCGAAACAAGCTTGAATTCCCTAAGAAACTTGATTCTTCTCTTTCGGGATTCTTTCGGCTTGTTCTTGGTATACAAATAATAGATATAACACGGGAATTAATACACGATATTTAGTTACCCGAATTGAAGTCAACACTATGAACCCTAGATCAAAACCGTCATCCCAATATCTAAATTAGGGATTTTCCCCTCCATAATTCTCAGATCGAAATCCTCCCCCATCAATAATAACCCAAGAAACTAGGTTCTACAGATCGAAAAACAGATTCAGCCAGTGAAAACTTTACCTTTAGCCTCAAGAATGGTGGAAAACGCTCAAGAAAACATGTGGGGTCGTTACTTAGGTCTCAAGGTCGAAAAGTGCAGAATAAAATATTTTTGGGGTTTATTTCCGACTT
Organism: Solanum bukasovii; assembly: GCA_029582585.1. NCBI lineage: Eukaryota > Viridiplantae > Streptophyta > Magnoliopsida > Solanales > Solanaceae > Solanum > Solanum bukasovii. Next base: position 11,749 of record JAJOOI010072234.1, on the reverse strand, counting down.
AAGTCGTGTCTATTCCGCTATAACGGCCCAAGTTCGGCCACATCGGCCCCGCCCTGGTGGGAAAATCCCGCCTCGACGGCTTGCATGAAAACAGTGAGCAATTTTAAGATCAATTTCGGGAGTTCACGCTAAGATCAATTTCGAGAGTGCCACTCGCCCGAATTCAATCTGTAAAATCGTACGGTTTCCTTAATGTCTTAGCTATTTACCCAAATTATCAAATTCACAATTAGACCTCCAGTTTGTTACCAGATTTTCCTATCCTATACCTTACTGACTCCGATTTCTTCCAAACCTAAACTAGGTTTGGAAATTTCCAGATACTACCAAAAAGTTTACCGACCCAAAAATTTTCCCCGTTTGCTTTCCTGTAACGACGGGAACAGGTTGTTACATTTATTAGGGTTACTAATATCTATGGGTTATAATCTTTATTAGACCATTCAAAATTTTAAGTCTCAAACATGAAATAATATTTCAATAAATCGAAACTATGAAAAATATAAGAAATATTTACAAACTATATCAAAGCAAATACTTTTATGTATAAGTTATATATATATAATGTAGGGTTGGTTTGGTCTCAGGTTGACTCTTTTAGTAAATCAAATCAACCCAAGTATAGTCGGATTTTTCTCCAATACCAAATCAAGTTAAACCAAACCACTAGTTGATTTTTTTGTCAATTTGACTCGATTTATGGTTTGATTTAATTTTCGGTTAATTTGTTCACCCTTACCTTTCATGCACAAAAAGATAGAAAAACTGATGCTTAATTAATTTATAAAAAGATCAATCAATATTAAGAAGATAATTATATCACCAAAAAAATATTATAATAAAATATGTAAAAGAAAAAAATGAATAGATAAAAAGATATTGGCAATCATCCATTATAGATTTATACTTAGGTGATATTGTTAAATCATCGACTTTAGGTTGAAATGTTCGTAATATTTAAAATTTTACCAAACTTTACCATCCTGTTTTCATTATTTCTAAAGTCGAATATATGAAAATGATGTTTGTAAGCATGAAGTTATACACGAGTATTACCTAGTGTGAATTATAAACTAAAGTATGTGTAATGTCATGATATTTGAAGGTATAGTAGTCTCTTGATACTATCAAATTAAAATAAATGGTATTATATTGCTCCGTTCAAATATTGTATTTGGTAAAAAATATTGAGAAAATCACCTCACACGTCTATTTAAAGAGTTAATATTACAACTTTTAAATCTACTATATTTTATTACTACTAAAAAAGTTTTATTTACAAGAGTTCACAAATTTGCATTATTTTATAAATTAATTAACTATAGTCTAATAAGTAATTATCTAATAGTATCTTAATTACTAGGTGAGAGAATCAGGCACTGCAAGAGGTAATTATCAATTACTACTTTCAAGGAATTTCTTAACTTACACACACTTACAAACGTCACGTTCACCACCATTCCCACATACCCACGTATCTCTTACAACCGGTTTCTATTTCACTTTCTCTATTCTTCTTCAACAACATTCAAAAAAAATTACAACATTCACTCATATTATGCCCACAAATTCAATTTCTCTAACAATGTGCCTTCTGAGATAGGATGGGATAGGTTAAGGAGGTGTAACACCCCATATGCTAGAACTACCAAATGCAGATTTTTAGAAGCTACAGGTGCAACCCATGGACCGTGGGGTGACCCACGGTCCGTGCTGGTGGTTCGTGGATGGCCACCTGCAGACCTCCCTAGAATCAGCCTCAAAAATTGGCTAAGGATCGACCCACGGCCGGACCCATGGACCGTAGGTCAGGCCACGGACCGTGGTCCTGGTCAGTGGATCGCTGCCCCTTATTTCCAGCCTTAGTCTCGAACAACGGCCGATCAACACGGACCATCGATCAATCCACATTCCTTCAGTCTGGTCCGTCGATGCCCCCGACAACATTTAAGTCACGGGTCGTTTGGTCTATTCCCTACATGTTGGACTGCTAAACTATGTGGTTTAACCCCCTAAATTGCGTAGTTTGGTCAGTTATAGCCTAGTAAAGTAATTAGAACTTACCCTAGTCAGATCATTCATCAAAAACATAGAAAATTAGAACGTACAGAGGAGAAAGAGGTTGAGCAACCCTAGTTCAAGAATGCAGCAAGTTTTGATCCATTCCAACCTCGAAATCGAAAGATTTCTTCGTGGATTTGTCACCAGGTATGTGGAATTTCACTAGTGGGTTCCTTTCACCCATTAGTTTCCTAGAAATCAGTCAGAATCTTGATTCCCTTGATAATATCTAGACCTAGGATTTCTTGAATGTACAAATTGTTGGGTTTTAGTTGTTAGTATGGTCCAAATCAGATTATCACGTTGTTGCTTAGTTCCTTGTATGAAATTCAAAACCCTAGCTATGTAGTTCTCTTAGTTCATGAATTGCACATGCTAGGTCAGTAAATTCATATATATGCATACATGCTTCAGTTTACGAATGCCACATTATTATCCGATGTAATTATTACATTCTCAGAGTTTGCATGTCAGTAATTGAGCTATCCAGTACTTCAGCATTTCAGTCATAATATTTCTTATTTACATAATCAATTGGGAGTAGACTTAATACCGAGTTGGACTAGGGTCAGTCTTCCTCAAGTCCTAGAACTACGTGCCCTCGTAGGTTGTAAGTTCCCTCTATGGGCATCATTTCAGTGATCACGCCAGTCATGCCTCAATACCTTTAGCAGGGTACATAGGGTCCTCTTGATGGGGCATATACATCGGACTCTACATTTAGCTCATGTGGTTTATGTCGGTTATCAGTAGCTCCCACAGATCAGTCAGATTTTATTGCATTGACCATGTTATCAGTTTCACTCAGACTTCAGCATCAACATGTTATAAACTTTGTCATTGCATTCAGTTATTTCATGTTCAGTATTCTCAGTTCAGTATCATACTTGCCTCTTATTATTGCTCAGTTATACGTTTTGGTTCAGTTATGATTATTATTCAGCTTTACTTTATCTTGCAAGTACTGACGCATACCCTGCGCTACATCTTCTTGTGTTGTAGGTTCAGGTTCTCAGTTTCCATATCACGCATAGATCGATTCCCGATCTCTAGTTTAGCAGCATCAGTGGTGAGTCCTCATTCTTCGAGGACGATAAACATGTCATCTTTCCAATTTTAGTCATTAGTTTCAGTATTTGCTAGATCTAGTTGGGGCATGTCCCAGCATTTCTAGTCGAGGCTTTATTTCAGACATAGTTTAGATTCAACTTTGGTTGAGTTTGATCTTCCAGTTGTTATTAAACTCATAATCTTTTATATATTCAGATCAGTATTAGGTATTCCCCACTTTTAGTAAGTAATGGTTTTAAGCTTCCGCATAGTGTATTGTATTCAGTAATCTTCTAGTATGCTTATGATATGCCAGCTCAGGGTTAGCTTGGGGTCACTCGTGATCCTAGGTCCCATGTTTAAGTCCTGGTGGTAGCCTCGGGGAGTGACAAACTTTTTATTAGAGCCTTAGGTTCAAGGGTCCTAGGATTTCTGAAAAGGCCGCACTAAGTAAAGTCATTTTCATGGGTGTTAGGTGCACCACATCTAATGAGAGGGTGACTACGAAGTGTTTTAGGAAAAACTTTATTTTCTTGTTATTCTTATCGTGCGTAAAGTATGATCTAATTCCTCGTTCTAACTCGACATTATGCATTTCAGATCATGCCTCCTCGTAGAGTTTACACAAGGAATGTGAATGCCAGGAATGCTAACGCAGCTCCTCCAGTCCCAGATGAGGAAGTTTCAAATGCTGAATTTCGGAACGCTATCCAGTTGTTGGCTCAGAGTGTGACCAACTAGAACAATCACCAGGTTCCAGCTTCGACAAATGCTAATGTTGTGTCAGCTGCAGCTGCAGTTCGGGATTTTTTTTGGATGAGTCCGCCTGAGTTCTTAGGATCGCAGATGGGTGAGAATCCCCAAAACTTCATAGATGAGGTCAAGAAGATCTTTGAAGTGATGCAGGTAACTAAGAACGATTGGGTTGAGTTGGCATCCTATTAGATTAAGGATGTAGCTCATATCTGGTATACTCAATGGAAAGAGAATGGGGGTATAGATGTCGCTTCTATCACTTGGGAATGCTTTATTGAGACCTTTCTGGACAGGTTCTTCCCAAGAGAGTTAAGGGAGGCAAAAGCTCAGGAGTTCATCAACTTGAGGCAAGGTAGCATGACAGCCCAAGAGTATGGGCTCAAGTTCACCCAACTCTCCAGGTATACTCCTCATATGGTTGTCGATTCCAAGGCTCAAATGAACAAGTTTTTGTATGGAGTGTCAGACTTTGTGAAAACAAAGTGTAGAAATGCTATGTTGCTGGAAAATATGAACATCTCTAGGCTCATGACTCATCCTCAACAGGTTGAGGGAGATAAGCTTAGGGAACAGGCTAAGTAGAACAAGAAGGCTAGGACTGGGAACTATGAATGTTCTCAGGAGAAATTGGGTGATGAAAATCGCTCTTAGTCTCAATAAAAGTCTACCGCTCCAGCACCTTCATCAGCTAGTGTTCCATCTTCCAAGTTTCGGCAGGATCAGAAAGGTAGGGCATCAGGCTCTAAGTCTCAGGGGAGTGTTTCAGGCACCAGAACCTACCCAACTTGCCCAAAGTGTGGTAAGAACCATCCGGGCGAGTGTCTTGCAGGGAAGGAAGAATGTTTTGAGTGTGGTCAGACTGGTCACAAGTTGCGAGATTGTCCTTCTAAACAGGGTCAAGAAGGTAGTAATGGTAGAGCTTAGTCCATAACTTAAGAAGCACCAGCAGGTCGCCCGACTCAGCAGGGTAACTCATCTGGTACAGGTGGCGGTCAGTGCCAGAACAGGTTGTATGCTCTTCAGGCTCGCCGGGATCAGGAAGATTCCCGTGATGTGGTCACTAGTACGTTACGAGTCTTTAACGTAGATGTTTATGCTTTATTAGATCCAGGGGCTACTCTTTCCTTTGTAACTCCTTATATAGCAGTCAATTTTGATGTTAGTCTAGATACTGTCTCAGAACCCTTCTCAGTCTCTACTCCAGTCGGTGACCCAGTTATAGCTAGACGGGTATACAGAAATTGCTTTGTCACAATCTCTCAGAAAGTCACCTTAACAGATCTTGTAGAGTTAGAAATGGTAGACGTTGATATCATTCTAGGAATGGATTGGTTACATTCCTGTTATGCCTCAGGATTGTTCGTTTTCAGTTTCCAGATGAACCAATCTTAGAATGGAGGGGTAGTAGCTTAGCGCCTATGGATTGATTCATTTCTTACCTTAAGGCCAGAAATATAATCTCTAAGGGTTACCTCTATCATCTAGTTCGGGTTAAGGATTCAAGCTCTGAAACCCTAACTCTTGAGTCAGTTCCACTAGTAAATGAGTTCCCAGAAGTGTTTCTAGAAGATCTTCCCGGAGTTCCTCCTGAGAAGGTAATTGACTTTGGAATTGATCTCCTTCCAGATACCCAGCCTATCTCTATTCCTCCTTACATAATGGCTCCAGTTGAGCTTATGGAATTGAAATAGCAGTTGAAAGACCTTCTAGATAAGGGCTTCATCAGACCTAGTATTTCACCACGGGGTGCACCAATACTGTTTGTGAAAAATAAAGATGGTTCTCTCAGGATGTTCATTGACTATCGGTAGTTGAACAAAGTCACAATCAAGAATAAGTATCTTATCCCCAGGATTGATGACTTGTTTGACCAACTTCAGAATGGTAGTCATTTCTCTAAGATAGACCTCAGATCCGGTTATCATCAGCTTAGAGTTAGAGATAGTAACATTCCGAAGACAACCTTTAGAACTCTGTATGGTCATTATGAATTTGTAGTTATGTCATTTGGACTAACCAATGCTCCTACAGCTTTTATGGATTTGATAAACATGGTGTCTAAGCAGTACTTGGACTTGTTCGTTATCGTCTTTATTATAGACGATTTGTGGAAGGATTGTGGAAGGATTTTCATCCATAGCCTCTCCATTGACTAGGTTGACTCAGAAAAAGGTCAAGTTTCAATGGTCAGATGATTATAAGAAAAGCTTTGCAGAACTGAAAGCTAGGTTGACTATAGCTCCTGTTCTTATTCTACCAGAGGGTTCAGATGATTATGTGATCTATTGTGATGCGTCCAAAGTTGGCCTAGGTTGTGTGTTTATGCAACAAGATAACGTTATAGGTTATGCTTCTTGACAGCTTAAGGTGCATGAGAAGAATTACCTGACTCATGACCTCAATCTTGCAGTAGTGGTGTTTGCACTTAAGATTTGGAGACATTACTTGTATGGTATTCACGTAGATGTGTTCATAGACTATAAGAGTCTTCAATATGTATTCACCTAGAAAGAGTTGAATCTTCGTCAAAGAAGATGGCTTCAGTTCCTCAATGACTACGATATGAGTGTGCATTACCATCCTGGTAAGGACAACATGGTAGCAGATGCTCTTAGTACACTATCTATGGGTAGTATAGCACATGCTGAGGAAGAAACAAAAGAACTAGCAAAGGATGTTAACAGGATTGCTCGCTTGGGAGTTCGCCTTATGAGCATATCAAATGGTGGTGTAATAGTTCAAAATGGGTCAGAGTCTTCATTGGTAGCGGAGGTTAAGGAAAAGAAAGATAGTGATCCGATATTGCTTCAACTAAAGGGCGCAGTCCATCAGTAGAGAGTTGAGGTTTTCTCCCAAGGGGGAGATGGTGTGTTTTGCTATCAGGGTCGATTATGTGTTCCTAAGGTAGGTGAGTTGAGACAACAGATTCTTACAGAAGCCCATAATTCTAGATATTCTATTCATCCAGGCGCCACTAAGATGTACCGTGATCTACGGTAAGTCTTTTAGTGGAATGGCATGAAAAGGGATATAGCAGATGTTGTGCCTAAGTGCCCCATTTGTCAGCAAGTCAAGGTAGAACATCAGAAACCAGGAGGTATGACTCAAGAGATCAACATTCCTACTTGGAAGTGGGAAGTGATCAATATGGACTTCATTACAGGATTACCTCGTACTTGCAGACAGCATGACTCCATTTAGGTGATAGTTGATAGGGTCACAAAGTATGCGCGCTTTTTGGCTGTCAAGACCACATACGATGGAGGACTACGCCAAGCTTTACATTATGAGATAGTCAGGTTACATGGGGTTCCTTTGTCTATCATCTCAGATAGAGGTCCTCAATTTACCTCTCATTTCTGGAAGTCATTTCAGAAAGGTCTTGGTACTCAAGTTAATCTTAGCACAACATTTCATCCACAGATGGATGGTCAGGCAGAGCGTACCATTCAGACCTTAGAGGACATGTTGAGAGTTTGTGTAATTTATTTCAAGGGTAGTTGGGATGATCACCTTCCTCTTATAGAGTTTGCCTACAATAATAGTTATCATTCCAGCATTTAGATGGCCTCTTATGAGGCATTGTATGGGCGTAGATGTAGATCTCCAGTTGATTGGTTTGAAGTAGGTGAAGCAGCCTTGATAGGGAAAGATTAAGTTCATGATGCTATGGAGAAAGTGCAATTCATTAGAGATAGACTTAACACAACCCAAAGTCGCCAGAAGTCCTATGCAGATATAAGAAGAAGGGAATTAGAGTTCCAAGTTGATGATTAGGTTTTCCTAAAAGTGTCACTTATAAAGGGGGTGATGAGATTTGGCAAGAAAGGGAAGCTCAGTCCTAGATATGTAGGCCCTTATAAGATTCTGAAAAAGGATTGGTAAAGTGGCTTATGAGTTAGAGTTACCCGCAGAACTAGCAGCAGTCCATCCAGTCTTTCACATTTCATTGTTGAAGAAGTGTGTGTTGATCCAGCATCCATAGTAACATTAGAGAGTGTGGTTGTGAAGGATAGTCTCACTTATGAGGAGGTACCAGCTAAGATTCTTGATCATCGGGTTTGAAGGCTGAGAAACAAAGAAGTCGCTCCGATTAAGGTTTTGTGGAGGAGTCAATCCGTAGAGGGAGCTACTTGGGAAGCAGAAGCAGCCATGAAGGCCAAGTAACCTCACCTCTTTCCTTCCGATTCCATTCCATCTTGAGGTAATAGTTCCTTTTCAGTTCTTCAGTCATTCATGCGAAGATTCAGTCTTAGTATCATGGTCATTCAGTTTGTCCTTGCATTTTTAGCGTATTTGCATGTCCTTAGATCTTAGTTCAGTCAGAAATCAGTTTCCAGTGTTAAATTGTAGGATTTGCAGCTCATTCCCTCCATTTCAGCTAGTTTTGTCTTCATTAGAGGACGAATATTCCCGAGGGGGAGATAATGTAACACCCCATATGCTAGAACTACCAAATACAATTTTCAGAAGCTACACGTTCAACCCACGGTTGCCACCCATGGACTGTAGGGTGACCCACGGTTCATGCTATTGATCTGTGGATGTCCACCTGCAGCCCTCCCCAGAATCAGTCTCCAAAATTGTCTACGGCTGGACCCACAGCCGGACCTACAGACCGTAGGTCAGGCGACGGACCGTAGGTCAGGCGACGGACCGTAGGTCAGGCGACGGACCGTAGGTCAGGCCACGGACCGTGGGTCAGGCCACGGACCGTGGTCCTGGTCTGTGGATCGATGCCCCCAATTGCCAGCCTCAATCTCGAACGACGGCCGACCAGCACGGACCATCGGTCAATCCACGGTCTGTCGATCTGGTCCGTCGATTCCCTCGACAACAGTTAAGTCAAAGGTCGTTTGTTCTTTTCCCTATGTGTTGGACCCTTAAACTACGTTGTTGAACCCCTAAACTACGTAGTTTTAGTCAGTTTTACCCTAGTAAACTAATTAGAACTTACCCTAGTAAGATTATTCATCAAAAACATAGAAAATTAGAACGTAAAGAGGAGAAAGAGGTCGAGCAACCCTAGTTTAAGAATGCAGCAAGGTTTCATCCATTCCAGCTCCAAAATCAAAATATTTCTCCGTGGAATTCATCACCGGGTATGTGGGATTTCACTAGTGGGTTCCTTTCACCCATTAGGTCCCTAGAATTTAGTCATAATCTTGATTCCCTTGATATTATCTAGACCTAAGGTTTCTTGAATGTAGAAAATGTTGGGTTTTAGCTGTTAGTATGATCCAAATAAGATTATCACGTTGTTGCTTAGTTCCTTGGATGAAATTCAGAACCCTAGCTATGTACTTCTCTTAGTTCATGAATTGTACATGCTAGGTCAGTAAATTCATATATATACATACATGCTTTAGTTTACGAAGGCCACATTATTAGATATAATTGTTGCATTCTCAGAGTTTGCATGTCAGTAATTGAGCTATCCAGTACTTCAGCATTTCAGTCATAATATTTCTTATTTACATAATCAATTGGGGGTAGACTTAATACTGAGTTCGACTAGGGTCAGTCACCCTCAAGTCCCAGAACTACGTGCCCCTGCAGGTTGTAAGTCCCCTCTGTGGGCATCATTTTAGTGTCACGCCAATCATGCCTCTATACCTCTGGGATGGTATATTGGGTCCTCTCGATGGGTCTTATACATCAAACTCCACATTTAGCTCATGTGTTTTTATGTCGGTTATTAGTATCTCCCACAGTTCAGTAAGATTTTATTGCATTGACCATGTTATCATTTACAGTCAGACGTCAGCATCAGCATATTATAAACTTGGTCATTGCATTCAGTTATTTCATGTTCAGTATTCTCAGTTCAGTATCATGTTTACATCATATTGTTTCTCATTATATGCTTTGGTTCAGTTATGATTATTATTCAACTTTACTCTATCTTGCATGCTCAGTACCTTTCAAGTACTAACGCATACCCTGCGCTACATTTTCTTGTGATATAGGTTCAAGTTCTCAACTTCCATATCGCGCATAGATCGGTTCCCGATCTCTAGTTCAGCATCATCAGTGGTGAGTCCTCATTCTTCGAGGACAATTTACATGTCATCTTTCCAATTTTAGTCATTAGTTTCAGTATTTACTAGATCTAGCTGAGGCATGTCCTAGCACTTCTTATCAGTAGAGACTTTATTTCAGACATAGTTTAGATTCAGCTTTAGTTGATTTTGATCTTCCAGTTGTTATTAAACTCGTAGTATTTTATATATTCAAATCAGTATTGGGTATTCCCCACGTTTAGTTAGTAATGGTTTTAAGCTTCCGCATAGTATATTTTTATTCAGTAATCTTTTAGTATGTTTATGATATGTCAGTTTAGTGTTAGCTTTGAGTCACTCGTGATCCTAGGTCCCGTGTTTACGTCCTAGGGGTAGCCTCGAGGAGTGAAAGGAGGAGAGACAAAGATAGAGAGAGTTAACCTTGGATGGATTCGTGAGAGACACCTTGACGTTTCTATGGCTTGCCAGCATGATGCACAAGATAAGTTTTTGTTTCAACAAAGTTTTTGTTGTTATAACACTCTGTTATCCACTCCTATGCAAAACAAGCAAAAACTTTAGACTTAGAAAGAGTATAGATTCACTACAAAAAAACAGCATTTAGCGACTGACGAAATCCGTCGCTAATCTATGGTATTCCGTCGCTAAACCGGATTTGCGACGGATTTTTGGCTGTTAGTATTTCGCTCGTTAGTAATCTCTTAGCGACGAAAAATTAGTCCGTCGCAACTTTAGTGACGGACTAGTCCGTCGTTATACTTATATAGTTCGTTGCTAATTTCATAATTAATTTCGTCATTTCAAATAAATTCGCGACGAAATTTCCGTCACTAATCCGTCGCAAAATATTCGTTGCTAAGTTCATCATTAATTTTCATCATTTCAAATAAATTCGCGTCGGAATTTCCGTCACTAATCCGTCACAAAATATTCTGTTATTTAAGCCAGCATATTTGCCACTAAAATGTTCTGTTGCTAATTCGTCGCCAATAATTTTTTATAGCAACGACCAAATCGTCATTAAATTTGTTGCTAAAAATTTTCTTGTAAAATAATTTCATTTATATATTTTAAATCTACATTGCTGAAATAAATTAATAACAATTACTAAATACCTCTAAAATAACAAACATTCATATAAAATAATATTTAGAGGGTTCAAAATATGTAGATAAGCAAAATCTTAATCACGTACTTTCACTGCAAAACATCAAAAGCAAGTCATCAACTATTGTTATCAGACAATTTGTACTTTTCAAAAACACAAACATCCAAAAATTAAAGCTAAAGGAGACTAATTAAGGGATACCCTCATCACTTGAAACTAAGGGATCAACCTCGTCCTCATTAGTAGTAGCAGGAGGAGGCACCATGGGTGTCACAAGTGATGGATTGTCAATGGGAGTAACCACTTGTTGTACCCGCTCCATAATAACCGGAAGAAAATGATTAGTAAGGGCAGGAATCATTTCCTTCACAAACACATCCATATTTCTTGTCGATGTTGATTGAGAAACTGAAGGTGCTACAGATGATGAGGCACAAAGATTCTGCCCGTAGTAAGTTTTTGCTTCAGATCCAAGACCGTATATTCTTTTCTTCTTTTCTCCCCCGGCAGCTTGGTAGTATGCTTCACATTGATCAATATCAGATTGAGAGGTTGTTTTTTCCCGTAATATTTCTTCATATTTTTCCTGTAATAAATTGAGATAAAGAGAAAACATTAAAGATTAGGAATAAAATTATAATGGAAGGAAAAGGCAGAAATGTTGTATGTCTAATTTAACCTTGGATAATAGTTCTTATATTGGGAATACCCAAAGCTGCTCAGGACATTTTCGTGAGTACATAACTCACTG
>JAJOOI010072233.1:0-61772 GCA_029582585.1 Solanum bukasovii | reverse complement strand
ATTAGATAGTATCACACTAAATCTATGTTGATAATTCTTTTCTTGTTTATTACCTCCTTGGTCCGGCAAGTAGCAACAAGGCGAGTTCTAACGCGTGCACTCGTTAAAAAGACTTCTAAACGAAAGAATTATCAATGCATGCAAAACACTATTCAAGAATTGTTTATTTACTATTCATACTTCCATCTACACAATCAACACACCATTATTTTATCAAAGAGACATAAAGCATTAAAGGGTTTTGGGTTGCCACCCAAACAACACCGTAGTTAATGTCATGGCACGATGCAAGTTCACCTTCAAACCTCATTTTTGGGGTTGACCATAGTGTCACAAAGAAATCCCCTTTGTTGTGTCGGATTGAGGTGAGACGAGATATGACCCATTTGGGTCTATAACTGCTTGATCGAAACTGAATGGGAGGTGATGGTCTGGCTAAGGGTGAACACATCTTCTTTCATGCCTTTTAACATGTTGTCTGACCGTTCAACATTGTTGAGGATACATGAGAGCATATCCTCAGAACTACCACCTTTCGAGTCCTTGGACTTTTGATGCTCATGGGGAGGCACATATCTATCCTTATCCCCATCCTTCCTATTCGGATTACCATCCCTCCATTCACGATCTCGATCCTTCTAGCCTTCGTCTCTAGCCCAACCTTGGTTACCACCCTGCCTTGGGTAGTTTGAACGATAACCACCACCTTGGTTGGCAAGAAAATATACCTCCGCGTTATACGAGGCTTCAAACTTCATCTCCTCAGGATTTTAACACCCGATCCCCACGGCATTGACACCACGGGCACCAGCCCCCATGACATTTTTTGGATAAAATGTCAAGGTGTGTCATGATCTTTGCTATGTTTTGGTCTCTCTCGTGATCTTTTTCATTCTTCTCCTTAGATAGTTTGAAGGTGAGAGGAGAGACTTGGTCCTCGCGAGTGTACCACGCTCTGTTGATGGTTGTCATGCCATCTAAAAGTTGAGCTGCTACTAAATATGGCTGCTGCATTAAGCCTCCAGGTGAAAGTTGGTCAGCGACTCCTTTGTTTGCCGAGTCTAAACTCTGATAAAAGTACTGAAGTAGCACATTATCGAGTAAACCATGGGTTGGGCATTGAAGCACCAACTTTTTGAACCGTAACCAAGTTTTGTGCAGAGTGTCTCCTTCCAGATCCTTAAAGCTGGGAATGATATCCCGAAGGGTCATCATCTTCGAGGGATGGAAAAATCGCACTTGAAATGCGGTTACCAATTTCTCCCGAGAAGTGATGGATTCATGCGGCAACTTGGACAGCCATTGGCAAGAATCTCCCATCAAAGAGAAAGGGAATAATCTTAATCGAACTAACTCCTAAGATATGTTTTTGAACGAGAACGTTCCTCACATATCCACAAAGTTCTGAAGATGCTCATGAGCCCACCCGCTGAAAAGTCCTTTTAGTTGCAAGGGTTGCAACATCGTGTTCGTTCTGTGGAACACTGCATTTTCCTCGGCTGGAGGTAAGTGGATGGCTCCAATACCTCGCATGAGATGGGGACACATGATGTTGGGCTCTTGGACATCGTTGAAATTTTTGATATCATCTTGGTGGCCCACCTGGCTACTGTTGCCACCGTTAACACTTATGCTTTATGTAATATTAACACAAGCAAACAAAACAAAACTAAAGATTAAGTGAGTAAACTACAACTAAGAAGAATAAATTTTTTACTAAACTAAGAATTCTCAAGTAATACCACTCCCCGGCAGCAGCGCCATTTTGATGTTTGCGTAATAAAGACACAACTTCCAATGCAAGTGTCTACGATCGTACAATAGTAAAGTAACCCAACTAAGGGTTGAGGTCGAGTCCCAAGGTAGTGGGATTGAGAATTAATAGAAATATAAAATTAAGTTCTAATTAGTCATAGCTAAAAACATTATCTAATATAAACATGTTAAATCTAAGGGGTGACGCGAGTGTCAATTATCAATGGGCGTTTTGTTACAAGTAAGCAAAAACAACAAAAATATATAAAAAGTACTAATCAAGGGGATGGGATTCTTGGGATGTGATAGGAATACGGGATAAATGATATTATTTGGTACATGCTTTTGATAGAGAATTCATAGAATAATTGTGACTAGGCTAGACTTTAAGGGGGATAAGCTCTCTCTCGAGCAACTTACCCCGTTTCAAGTGGGTTTCTCTTGAACACCCTCTTGTCGCATGAAGAACAACCTCCGCCTTAGCCCACTCATTCTCTCGAGCTGAGTGTGCAGGAATGAGACTAGGGTTCACTCTCTCAAGCTGAACCTCATGTCGACCCACCCCCACCGGCCATCAATTTAGTAGTCTTAGTTTTACGAAATCTTTCTTGAGCAACTACGATCTCATTATGTTCATCCAAAACTACTAAACGAAATCCATTTAAACTACAATAAAACTATCAACAAGCAAGACCCAACAACTACCCATATTCACAAAATGACACCCCAAGAATTGGGGTTTTAGCTAGACATGTAAAAGAGATAGAAATTTAGAACAAAATTAGTTCTCATTCAAATGGGTATGAAGATTTAGGTCTCAAAAAGAGCAAAGAGTGAAGAATCTACAAGACCCAAGTCCAATTTCTTGGAGTTGAAACCCTTTGAATCTTCAAGTTATTCAAAACACTCCCCAAACTTAGAACTCAAAATTCTATGTTAAAAAATCTATATTAAAGATATGATATTTAGCTACAACTCTCAACTTGTATTTATAGTTTATAAAGATATGTGCCGCAGTGGATCACTCGGCGACATTTGTTGGAATCGCCGATCAACCTGGCGATTCAGCCTTTGGTGTAGTTCATCGCCTTCTTGCGTTAGCCTTCAGTATCTTCGTGTTTTGGATCATTGGGCAACATAGTACTACTCCGCGGAACTGCTCGGCGACACGCCAACTGCTCTTTCTCATTGCCGATTTAATCCTCTCTTTTAGGGCTCAACACACTGGAACAAAAGGCGAGGTGAGATCATTTAGCGACACGCCGAATGGCTTCGGCGATCCGCAGATCTTCATTTCTCCATTCATTCAGCTTTTTTTGTTCCTTTTCTCTCAATTGTGTCCCTGCCTTTGTCTCTAAGTCTAAATACCCGAAACTTAAGGTATTTTATCAGTTTTTTTAGACAAAACATGCATTAAAGGACACTAAACCTATTAAAACCTAACCCCAAATGAGTCCAACTTGTGGACTCATAACCACCGTTCTGGAAAGTTTGGCGAAGATGGCAGTCTGTTCGTCGGTTTACCGAATGGATTCGGTGAGCTCGAGTTCACTCGGATTTTGGTCCCATCTAAAGTGCAAGTGTTCTGGAAATTTTGGCGACCCACATGCAATTTGGCGGTCTCAAGCAAGATTCGCTAATTGGCCGTATAGTAGAGAGTTCTTCTGATCCTACTCCTTTCATTCAATTTTCTTTGCTTTTTAATTCTATATTTATTTTCATTTTTGTATTGAGGATAGTGTTTGATGTATTTGGTGGGATTTGGGTAGCTTAATGTATGTTTTCTCCCGAATTAAAATTTGGCACTTCTTGATGTTTGTGAATGTGGTTGATCTCTTGAAATATTGAGTGTTGGTAGTGATCAATACTGATGACTTGAATAGTTCTCTCGATTGATGATATATGTGTATGGCTCCAATAAGGAAAATTGAGTTGCATAAGTCATATGTGAACTCTTAGCATCTCATTGTAACTAGCCGATTGTTGAGTTAACCTCTTGTGATGATCATTGCACGCTAGCTGAAAATTGTAGAGTCTTGTTTGATGATTGTGTTGAATGCCATGTATGGTGAGATTTCCTTGAAATATATGCTTGGTAATACCTAGAACTTGCCCCGTTAGTCCAATCGACTAATGTAAGTGAATGATAGAGATGATCTTAGGCACAATTTTTGAAGAGTGAACCAAAATTGCTATCATACCTCTTTGTGACCACCTTGTGAGACTGTGAACCTATCTTGGCACAATTTGAGCCTACCCTATTCTTTGGATGAAACATGAACAATTTGACCTCTTTATCCCATCACATATAACCTTCATGAAGAATTAGTTCATTTGAATAGCCAACCTAGGCCAAAAGCCTAAGTTGAGGGTGTGGTGGAAAAGGAGGAAAGCCAAGAAGTGTGAGAAATTTTCCCTTGAAAGATAATGTTGAAAAATATGGAACCCCTCCAAGTTAAAAAAAGGGGAGGGGAGAAAAAAGAAATGTGAAAAAATAAAAATATCGAAAAGAAAAGAGTTGTTGGATTAAAGTTTGTGAAATGGAAAAAGGAAATGGGGTACCCAATGAGTCATACTTAAAATAACATAAGGTGGATTGTGAAAATCATAAAGTGTGAAAGAGAAGGATAAAAAGTGAAATTCAAGTCAAGCTTCATGAGGTAGAAGTCACTAAACCAGAATGATCATACCTTTACCCTTAGCTCCGTTACAAGCCTTGAAAGATCTTTTTGATCTTGAGTGAGTTGAAAGTAATGTTGATTGGAAAATAAGGGCAAGCCTATAGGTAGAATCATGCATGTGTTTATCTTTGGCAGTGTGAGAGTTGCTTTTGATTCTTAAAGTCTGGAAATTTGATGAGTTTCGTGTGCGGATGGAATCATTCTTGGTGTGTTGGCATTTGAATGTTTTTGTTGGGCTTGAACTTGCATTTTAAGAAAACATTGTGAGCTTGAGTTCTATTTGATAATGGTTAGTCATATTTTGAAACTTAGAGTGCACAGTTGAACACTGCATGAGTAGTTTGAATCTCCTGTGTACATTCATGTTGAGTCTTGCATAGCGCTATTTTGTAGACATCCATGTTGACCTAATTGATCTTGTGTTTCATTTGAGGACAAGCAAATGTTTAAGTTGGGGGTTTTGATGGGTCTGAGATTTCGACTCATTTAAGACTTGATAATCATAGTTTTAGTGTCCTCATTGCCTATTTTAAGCTCTAAATTGATGTTTATGTGTTGATTTGCAGCTAGGAATACAAAGAGCAAGGTAATGACATTACTGGGCAAAAGAGAGTACAAAAATTGAATCAGATGAAGAAAAGCAAGCAGAGGATCACCAAGGCCACTCGGTGACTCGACAAGTGGTCCTTCACCTCACTTAAAGTTACAACGTGTTATCCCTTGGACAAAGGACACTTGGCGTTGGAACGTACCCTTTGGCGATACGGATCGGCGAAGGAGTCTCAGTCCGTCAAAATTTACAAAACAATTAGTGAAGATGCAAGAAAAAGTAGCAATGATAAGGACAATTGGCGCATCGCAAATCAAGTCTGCGAGCCTTACCTAGATCACCTAAAATCACAGCACAGAAGGGTGAAGACTCAAGCTAAAAAGGTGATAAAGAAGAGCATTTGGCGTGCCGCGGGTCTGGTCGGCGACGTTCGACTTATGCCGCCAAATAACCCCGTAGGCAAAAATCTGGGAACATATAAACTAATTTTTAAAAAGAGAAAAGAGTGTCTTGACATTATTAGACTCTGTGTTTTTTATCCAAACGTTGTTTTCTATGTTTTAGAGTAGAATTTGAATTTGCGTGTTTATTCTAAGTGGATTTCAAGTATTGTAAATACGGGAATTTCTTTACTCATCTTAAGGAGAATATAATTGGTAATATTTTTCTGCTTTTTAAAATGTGTGGCTAAAACCCCCATCCTTGGCGGTGTGATTATTTGATTAATTGTCTAAATTAGCTTATGGGTGTTAGTAATTACAAGTTTAATTGCTGGTTTGAAGTGTGTTCGATTGATAATTGAGTCGTAACTCATGAATTGTAGCTACAAATGATGTTCTAGTCTAGTACTATGTGCTTGCTTGAGAAAGGGGTTTGAGAATTAAGGTTAGCAATTCATAATTGTAGTGATTGGGTTGTTCTGGATTCATCTCGAGAGAGTGAGTTTTAATTTGATCCTACCTCTCTAGCTCAAGAGAGTAGGTAAATTGAGGTTTTGGGTTGTTTATAATTGTGATGCTTATCGAGGTTCGAGAGAACTCCATCGATTTCTGCTAGTTGATGGAGAGATGTCTATTACATCTAAAGCCTAGCCTACCCATTAAGATTCAGCGAGTTTCAATAATTAGTAATCACCTGTATAGCTAAATTGGCAATCAATCGATGACATCCCTTAGGATACCTTTTCTACTTGATTACTCCCCTTATTAGTTAGTTGTTAATTGACAATCCTAAACCCCCCATTTGACACTAGTTGTCTACCACTATAATTTACTTTAATGGTTTCAATAATTTCTATTCCTATAACAGATTAGAACATGCCTTTAACTTCATAATTGAATTACTTACCCTTTCACTCCTTGTGGGATCGACCCTAACTCTTCGTTGGGTTTATCTAGATTGTGATTTCCTACACTTAGAATTGAATGGAGTCTTGTTGAGTGTTATCAAGATTCTTTCCACCCTCAAAAATAGTGAAGCTTAGGGACCAAATGCAAAACTTCAAGAGAATTTAAGGTGAACCTCTACATGAGACATGGTTTTGATTTCAGAAATTACTCTTACAATGTCAAACACATGGTGTTCCAGACCATTTCATGATGTAATACTTTTATTGTAGCCTTGATTCAAAAAATAAATGTGTGGTTGATCAACTTGCCCAAGGTGGGTTGATGCAACAACCTTATTAGGTAGCATCATTATTGCTAGATGACATGACCAAAGTCAATCGAGCATGGCAAAATAGAGAGGACGCAGTGTCTTCTTTACAACTAAGCATGAGCAAAGAAAAATTTAGAAGGAGCATGAGCGATAAGAAAACATGGCCAAAATGATGATCCAACTCGGTATGTTGTTCAAACATGTCATGGGAGGTGGATTGAAATTACTGAATGCGATTGGAACAAGTATTGGGAAGTGCCCAGAAGATGCCCATTTTGAGGCAATGTACAATAAGGAAGTACAATACTTGGCCAAATAGGGGGTTCTCACCCAAACTACCAACGACAAGGTGGGAACCAACGTTGGAACAAAGAGTAATAGCAGTTGGAAATATTATAGAGGTTGAAATGGGAGAGACAGGGAGGCTGAACAAGATAGGTATATTCATCTCCATGATTGTCCAGGACCAATGGAACCAACTAAACCAGAAGGAAATCGAACCGATGAAATACTCACAAGGATCTTCAACAAGGTTTAAGGGTCGGACAAGGTGTTGAAGGATTTCAAAAATTACTTCTCCACCTTAACTCAAACGGTGACGTCTAATTCGGTATCTATCAAACAACATGAGACTCAAATGGCCCAGATCTCGACCCATCTTATTCCAAGAGAAAAAGGAATGTTTCCTAGTGACACCATACCAAATCCCAAGAATGATTGTTGAGGAATTAGGAACTATGTCGTGCCACGACATTAAATAAGTCACTTCTTGGGAGGAAATATAATTTTTACTTTTATTTTATTGCTTTAAATAATATGTGTTGTAAGTGCATGTTGAAATGAAGTCAAAGTGTTGAGAAAGATATCATCAGTGATCATCCGACGACATTATGTAGACTCATTCCTATCCACCTTTTGACATTAAAAAAGTGAAAAGGAGTACTATCAACTCAGGCAATCAGTGCTCCAATTGGCAATCCACCGAAGTACAGTATACAAACTCGTCGAGTTCGCCAAATCAACCTTCAAGTTTTGTATCCTTTCAGGACTTATCGGCGAGCAATAGCTCCTTCGTCGATTCGCTGAATGCATTTAAAAACGTTAGTCGCAGTCCATCAAGTGGGTCTGAGTTAAATTGGCAAAGAGTATTTTCATGTCCATAAAGAAGCCCTTTCATCTCTTTGTGTCTATTTCTCCCCTAAACTCCCAATACCCTGCATTTTTTGTTTGTGTTCCTTTTTGTGTGATATCACTTGCTTGGAGGGCTTTGGATTGCTTACATCTCGATCTTAACCCTAGTTCATTAATTTTTTGTGTTGTGCTACTCTTTCAGGTTAGTGTTCGACTTCTATCTTATCATTTATGCTGGAATTTGTGTTTTTGATGTGGGCTTAGTACCATAACAAGCATATTGTTATTCAATTTGTTTTGGTAATGCTAAATATAACATATTGAACTATGCCCATGAGTTAGATAGTTGAGTTTGTGCCCAAAATTGTTAAAATTACTTACGTTCGTGAAAATGTGAAATTGAACCCTTGTGTGTTGGGTCTTTGTTGAATTTCGTATGGGTGAAGTCTTATTTTCCCACTGTTACTCTGATTGCATGATTTTTCCTATTGGTAGATGGAGTGACAACTTTCTTTACGGAAAATTATTATGTTGGGTAATACTTTGTGATATTTGGGGAAGTCCGAGTACCCATGGGTAGAAAAAACATATGGGTAGATTGTAGAGTTAATTGGTTATTGGGTATTATTGCGTATTGTGATTGAACTCATGAAAATAGGCACTTGGGTGAACCTTACCTGTTCAGTGTCTTGTCTTAGCTCCCCAAGGTAGTTAGGCTAATCACCAAGTAAGTCCCATCTCTTCTTTCTTGCTTGATTATGTAATTTGGGTACTGTCCCATTCAGTGGGCTTGTCTTAGTCCGCCAAAACTCACTCAGCTATCGCCAAGGGAGAGTGGGCATTACCCTTTGTGCATGTTCTTTTTAATTTTGAACTGTCACTTTCATCGAACTTGCATAGCCTGCCGAAACCAATTAGGTGAATCGCCAAGTTGAAGATGACTTCACCCATCTTGCTTGAGTTACTTAAAATTGTTCCCTGGCAACTTTGAGAAGCTCATTGAGCTCGCCTAACATTTTAGGTAGAACACCTTCCCGGTAGGCGAGCCTCAAAACTGTTTTTGAAATGTGTTTCTTTTGGGTTTTATTTCAACAAACCTTAACCACATTTGTGAATGAATGCATATGCTTGACAGGAAATGGCTAAAATAAAAGGGAAAGGAGTTGTGATCTCTGATATAGAAATTCACAGAGAATCCTCTCCTACTCCTCCAAAATTACAAATAGGGATAGTCATCAATGAGCCATCTAAACATCAAACCAATCCACGCTCCTCGATACATGAGAGTGAACAACTTAGAAAAAAGGATTTTGGAGAAAGGATTGATATTCGATCCAAGTTGGTGCTGCCTTATAAAGATCAGTCCCCCACATATCTTGTTCTCTTGATCATCACTACAAGAGCCCTCAACAGGATCAAGGCTGCTGGAGAACAAACTATTTTAGAGGAGAGAAAACTCTCCACTAATGGGGTGTTGAGTGAGTACCAGCCCATATAAGATATGATTAAATTCCATAGGTTTGAGAGGCTCACAAAACCTCAACCTCCTATGTCCCAGGATGGGTACAGGAGTTTTATGCTTCCTACAAAGAAGCTTTGCCGAAAAAGAGGAATGGGATAGTAGGGAAGCCCTGGATGAGGTTGAGGTTCGTGTAAAAAAGGTACAATGACACGCATGTGTTGTTAATAATATTTTGGGTACAATGGAAAATTAGGCTAACATATTTCTCATACAAATTCTTCATGTTATTGATGTTCTGTATGATTACTTTGCACCAATTATTTTTTATACCTCTGCTTAGTGGATGGATAGCATAGTGAAAATCAAGAAGAAATACATAAATTTTGGGTCCCGATATTGGTTTAGACTCATAAGTAGCAACATTATGCCTTCTCAGAATGAATCCATCTTCTGTCACACCAAGGTTATGTTAGTGGGTACAATTATTGACAAAGAGAAATTTATTGTGGGGTCGATGATTGTTGATGAGATGTTTTTGATGTCCAGAAAAGAGCCAACTTCCCTCCTATTTCCGGTCTTGATCACACAACTGTGTGAAGATGCAAGAGTTCCCTTTCGGGGGAAGACTGATGTGTGGATCACCCCATCCTCCTCTAGTGACATTCTATTGAGACTGACTAGTTATGGGATTATGCGACTTAAAGAAATTTACCACCACTAGACACTACGCTCATGGTTGATCCCGCGTCTCTTAAGGCCGCGACATTCCATCTACTCTTTCTATGGAGAAATTAGGTATACCCGATCACTATAATTTGTCTTCTACCTCTGCTTCTGTTGTTGTTGCACTCTCCCCCACTCCTATCTCCTGAACAGCCTTGACACGAGCCATAGTCTATCAAATGGGAAATCTTGCCTAGTGTTTGGATGTGAGGGCTGCGAGGCTTGAGAAGCATATACCCTAGATGATTGATTGGGTGATTGAGAATGCTTTAGGCCCTTATGAGATAGGTTGGATCAGTGTGACGCTACTATAGAATCAAATGATATGAGGTTGGATAACCTCATTGCTAGGTTAGAGCTCATATAAAATTCTAAGGGTAGTTTAGATTTTCTATCTTCTATGTTGACCGATATTGCCACCCTTAGGGTTGATTTTGACTAGTTGAGATCAACTGACATTTTGATGATATAAGGTGAGGTCCTTATACCCGATGTGCCTAGGTCTATGCCCACTAGTGTTTCGAGTCTGGCTGAGCATCGAAGCACGAGTAGTGCTATTGTTGGTGCTATTGTTGAGGATGTTGGTGATGATGAGGTGAAGGAGAGAGTCAAGGATTTTGATGATGAGAAGACATATGAGGATTAGATTACGAGATAAAAGGATGAGCAACGGATTGTGTTGACCATGACGGAGTTGTTGGATCTCCAGAAGACAATGGTCCATGCTACAGTCGAGAGATACCTTAAAGCGACTCCGTAGTTGGAACCAGTGGAGTCTCTTTTGACTCCATCATTCCTCCTGTTGATTTTCAGTGGACTGATGCCCAAGTTGAGCCTACTTTGTTGCCTTCCGTGATCACTTTTCTAGGCATTGATGCTCAGGATGATGCCACTCCTCCCGAGACTCCAGATGCGAGCTATCCACAACATAGGAAGGGGACATAGAGAACTCACTATGACAAGGAAGTAACTCATAATACAATCAAAGTATAGCATACATCATCTCATTTAAGCATACAAGAGTCAACATTCTTCATTAACTTCATTTAGGACACATTCATACATTAGCCATTAAGACTTAGTGAACTCACTATGACCCTATCAAAGCCTACTCGTGCAATGCATGGATGGCATCCCATACTAGCTACCACCCACAATTCATAAAACGCATCAGGAAACCACAATGCACATCTCCCATGATGGGAATAGGCATTAACCGACATAGACCATGAAAGCTATCCATGGAATCCGGTGCCATGTGGCCCTACACCGTAAAAAGGTGGTCTACTTGCCTAATGTAAGACCGGTAACATTTTATCTTGGATGGAAATCCACTAGCTAATATCCTATGTGGGCACATTGTTATGGGATAGGAAGATGTTCATTGGAACCCTAGCCTAACATTGGGAGAGTTTCCATAATACCATATCCACTCGGTGCTTAGCCTTCATTCCCATATAGTATTTTCATGTATATTACATTATTGTGCTTAAGAGGAATGCCATTGTCCTATTGACCCAAGACACATCATTACACATGAAAGGAATGCCAGAAGCCTATCGATTCGTGGTGCATTACATGCATAGATCATTGAATCCTCAAGAAGGGCCACCTATATTGGGTCTACCGATACAAGGTTCATCATTTCACAAATGAAAGGGCTACCAACACTAGGACTATCGATTCAAGGTTTATCATCACATTAGTTTCTAGACTCATCATGAAGGGCCACCAATTCTAGGTCTACCGGTTTAAGATATAACCAAGAATACTTCATCATTAATCATGAATGAGTGAAAGGCTACCAACATTAGGTCTACCAATTCAAGACATTCAGTCAAAATACATTCATTATACAATAAAAGGATGCCTAAGACTACGAATTCAAGATATCACAATCACCTTACTTCCATTTATACAAGAATAGGATGCCTAAGCCTACCAATTCAATATATACAATACATAGGAGAAAACCCTTCACCTTCCTTCATCATCATTCATTAGTGTTAATTGAGAATATGCTTTCAATCATTAACACAATTACATTCTAAACATGATCATAGTTCTATCATTGAGATCACATACATATCCTTCACATCATATTCATACATTATCCTTCATACCTTGACTTTCAAGGCCATGGATCACATTCACCCACACACCTTAGATCAATGCAATTATTAAAGAGTAATAACATAATTTCAACATCCTATATCCATATACACATAAATAATTCACATACTTCATAATCAATCAAATCCCAATCTCAAATCACAACTTAGGAATTCGGGGGAAAACATGGGTTCTAGGAAGATATCATTTTAATTCACCTTTAAATCCAAAAATCATTCGCAATTCAAAGCTATATTTCTTTAGAAATCATTTTGAATCGTACCCATGCATAGATTGAAAAGTAGGGTTTTGGGTAAACATTGGAGACTTGAAATCACTTTTGAAATTGGTTCGTTGAAAGAAACTAAGTCAAGGTTGAAGACCACCATACCTTTAATGGAAGAAATCCACGAAAATTCCTTGAAAAACTTGAATATTTGACCTTGGGAGCTTGAAATCTTCACCTCCAATGGAGGTTTCTACAGAGAGAACTTTTGAGAAGAGAGGTGGGTTCTATTTAGTGATTTAGAAATAATGATTTGAAAATGATTTTTAATACATTAAAAACCCTTAAAATATGTTAATAAACCAATAATATCCATCCATGACCCAAACTAACCAAGGGAGGAATTTACCAAACCACCCCTCATTAGGCCAAACCAAACCAGCTTACAGGTACGATCCACGGACCACCATCCACGGACCGTGGATGGGTCCATGGACTGTCCTACATGGGTGTCGTTCATGGCTGTGGCTTGAACTTAGGGGACTTGACCTACGGAGGCTATCTACGGGGAGTGGATGGACCTACGATGCGTGGTCCCCCTCCGTAGGTCAGCAAGTTTTGGCAACTTTCCTCCATTTGGGGCAACCTTGGGGTTAGGCTAAGGGTCCTCTTCAAGGACCCCTAGGGTGGTCCTTGGGGAGTCGTACCTTGAAGTTTAACAGCTAAAACACTCAACCGTAGCTCGGGACAACATTTAATACCCTCAAACCTCATGACAAACTCACATACTCACTAGTTAGGCTCTAGTTTCACTTATTCGTTTTACGGGTTGCTACATTATCTCCCACTTAGGAACATTCATCCTTGAATGAAACTTTAAACACATAAGGGGTTAACGACAGAAGACTAGCAACCCATCATGCATGCAATATTATAAACAATGCACAAAACTAGGAGGAAACATTAACTCCACATCAAAAAGCTTTAATGCAATAAGAAAGTAGGAACTACATCTACAAATCCATTTGGCATTAAAACTTCATATTTCTCATTACATTGGAGGAATTTCCTTCTCCAACTCACATCATGCTCATTACAACATCATTAAGCACATTATGCAATTTCTTTATAAAAACACATTAGGCATGTTCAACAATTCAACCTCATGAAGCATATAGATATCTCATACTAAATGCATATCAACATGAGGAGCATAATTCATATAAACTCATTTTCTCATTCAAACATAAACACATTAAGAACTTGCATAACATAAGGAGACCATAGAAACACATAGTCATACATGACTCCAAAACATGTAACAAGCTACAAGGAACTCTTGGTCTCTAGCTTGAATAAGAATAGAAGGAAAGATATAAGGATATCAAAACTCTCAACAACCTTATTATTCAGCATACTATCCCCGACTTAGGAGAAAACCCAACTAAAGCTAACATGAAAAACAACATAGGAACCTTAACACAACCTTAAGAACTATCACATACCGGTACCTTCATCCGGATTAGCTCTTTTGTCTTTGTTAGCTTGAAGCACATAGAAACGATTCTTCTTTGGAGCATTAGGATCTGGCCCACCAAGACAAGCTTGTTTGGCCTCCCTTCCTTTGGCCGTAAGAGTATGGAAATTTCTCACTTGGTGATGATTCATTCCACAACCATAGTACCCACTAGTACCGGCTAAGCACTTCCCATGATGTTTCTTCCCACAATTGTCGCAAGTAGGTTTATCAAATGGAGGTCCACTACCTCTCTCTTGGTTACCCTAGGAATGCTTCAAGAATCTTAGTTTGGAGCTCTCGTCTTGAACCTAGGTTGACCTTGCTCATCGGGCCTAAACCACTTCAACTCTTTATTATTCTTCTTATGTATGGACTCCTCAATAGATTGAGCATACACCATAAGTCTAGAAAAGTTCATGTCATCACGGAGCATCGTCGTACGACACTCTTCTTCAACTAGGTCGGATATACCTATCACAAAATGACTCATCTCATCCCTTGGGTTAGACACTAAGGATGGAGCATACCTAGACAATTGGGTAAACTTCAAGGAGTACTCTTAGACATTCATGTTACCTTGCCTAAGGTTGATAAACTCCTCTACCTTAACCTCCCTCTTCTCACGGGGAAAGTACCTACCAAGGAATGCTTCCTTGAAAAATTCCCAATATATAGGCCTTGCTCCTACCGGCCTATTGCTTTTCCAATGATCAAACCAAATTTGGGCAACATCCTTCAATTGATAGGCGACAAGTTCCATTTTTTCAGTAGAAGTCACTCTCATAGCATTGACTATCTTATACACCTCATCCAAAAACTCTTGGGGATCCTCTCGCACCTTAGAACCTAGCATTATCGGAGGATTCATCCTCAGAAAGTCTCTCAACCTAGAAGACATAGTACTCACATTGAGGTTCATATTAGCCTCAACACCCCTAGTATCTTGAGCCGTCATGGCTTGAGCTTGAGTAGTTACGGCTTGAGCGATCATCAAAAGAGCCGACCTAACTTCCTCATTGGTCATAGTCGGAGCTTCCACCGGAACTTCATTACCTTGAGGAACTTGGTCTCCTTGAGGACCTTGGGGATCTCAGGGAGGAACTCCCTCGTTCACAATTTCCTCTTCCACTCTCCTTGTGCTAGTCCTTCTTGTATTCATATCCTATAAACATAAGAGAAGTGTAACTTCCTAACGTCATATAGCCTCTCACTCATAGATGTGTCGCGACTCACACCGATGAACAAGACTCTACTAGATGTGGCTTGTGAAACATCGATCCTAAAAACCATTTCCAAAATGTTATGCTCTAATACCATGTTCGTCACGACCCAAGGCTAACCCCTAGATGCAACACGGTGTACTTGATCCCGAAGTGGTCTGATAGAAGTCTCATAGCATTTCATTGCATTCAACAATAGAGATAGTATTGAATTAAAACTTTATTTAAAACCATACAATCAACATACTCATTTAAAAATCTTTAAAAACATCGGAACTCTATTGTCTCAACATGGCCATCTAAAAACAACATCTAAAACATAAGTAGGGACACGACCCTTTACAATCGAAAAGTCTAACAATAGTCTTTTACATAAAAGAAAATGAAACTTTTAAACACTTGTCCTTTATCTATGAGTACATACCACTTAGTCTTGCAGAATCTCAAATCCAAGTCCTTGATCTGGAGAGAAGTAACTCATTTTCTAGAACCTACACTTGTAGTAAAACATGAAGAAGAATGGGTTAGCACAATTAAGTACTTAGTATGATAGCCATGCAAAATCATGATTAAAACAGACATTTTATTTGAAAGTCATGTTTTTATGGTATTTTGATAAAAACTTGATGAACATAAGTATAAGAGGCATAATATTCAAGCATAACCAACATACAAGTCACTTCACCTCATAAGAACATAATCAACCATATAAACCATTACATTCACATTAGGCCTTCACCTCAGGTAACCCTCATGCTATACCCTGTGCAATGTATGGATAGCGTCTCATACCACCATCCACACTAAAGTACCACATTAAGGTCACCAAAAGTGAAATTACCATTCAACCTTTCCATCTTTACACAATACTCATACATAAGAGACATAAACCTTTCATAAGTCATATCATCACATAAGGACCATCACCTAAGACAAACCCTAAGTCATACTTGTGCAATGTGCAAGTAGCATCCCATACTACTACTCATACTAAGTACTCCTTTGAAGTCACCATAGACAAGGCACATTCATATATATTAAATCATGACAGGGAAGTAACTCATGATACAATCTAAGTATAGCATACATCATCTCATTTAAGAATATAAGAGTCAACATTCTTCATTAACTTCATTTAGGATACATTCATACATTAACCATTAAGACTTAGAGAACTCACTTTGACCCTCTCATAGTGGACGACATCCCATACTACCACCCACACTTCAGAGAACTCATTAAGAAACCACAATGCACATCTCACATGATGCGAATAGGCATTAACCGACATAGACCATGAGAGCTAACCATGGAATGCGGTGTAATATAGCCCCACACCATAAAAAGGTGGTCTACTTGCCTAAGGTAAGACCGGTAACATTTGAGGTTGGATGAAAATCCACTAGCTAATATCTGATGTGGGCACATAGTTATGGGATATGAAGATGTTCATTGGAACCCTAGCCTAACATTGGGAGAGTTTCCATCTAACCATATCCACTCGGTGTTTAGCCTCCATTCCCATAGAGTAGTTTCATTTACATTACATTATTGCGCTTAAGAGGAATGTCGTTGGCCTATCGACCCAAGACACATCATTACACATGAAAGGAATGCCATAAGCCTATCGATTCACGGTACATAACATGGATAGCTCATTGAATCCTCAAGAAGGGCCACCTACATTGGGTCTACCGATACAAGGTTCATTATTTCACACATGAAAGGTCTACCAACACTAGGACTATCGATTAAAGGTTTATCATCACATTAGTTTCCAGATTCATCATGAAGGGCCACCAATTCTAGGTCTACCTGTTCAAGACATAACCTAGAATGCTTTATCATTCATTCATTCATGAAAGGCTACCAACATTAGGTCTACCAATTTAAGACATTAAGTCAAAATACATTCATTATACAAGAAAAGGATGTCTAAGCCTACCAATTCAAGATATCACAATCACCTTACTTCCATTTATACAAGAATAGGATGTCTAAGCCTACCAATTCAATATATACAATATATATGAGAAAACCCTTCAGTTTCCATCATCATCATTCATGAGTGTTAATTGAGAATATGCTTTCAATCAATAACAAAATTACATTCTAAACATGATCATAGTTCTATAATTGAGATCACATACACATCATTAACATCATATTCATACCTTAGGCTTCATACCTTGCCTTTCAAGGCCATGGATCACATTCACCCACACACCTTAGATCAATGCAATTAGGCAATATTAATAACATAATTTGAACATCATATATCCATATACACAAACAATTTACATACTTCATAATCAATCAAATCCCAATCTCAAATCACAACTTATGAATTTGGGAAAAAACATGATTTCTAGGAATAAATCATATTAATTCACCTTCAAATCCACAATTCATTCACAATTTAATGCAATAATGGCTTTAGAAATTATTTTGAATCGAACCCATGCATAGATTGAAAAGTAGGGTTTTGGGTAAACATTGGAGACTTGAAATCACTTTTGAAATTGCCTCGTTGAAAGAAATTAAGTCAAGGATGAAGACCACCATACCTTTAATGGAACAAATCCATGAAAATCCCTTGAAAAACTTGAATATTTTACCTTGGAAGCTTGAAGTCTTCACCTCCAATGGAGCTTTCTAGAGAGAGAACTTTTGAGAAGAGAGGTGGGTTATATAATTTGATTTAGAAATAATAAGTTGGAAATTTGTTTTATTACATTAAAAACCCTTAAAATATGTTAACAAACCAATAATAAACGTTCATGACCCAAACTAACCAAGGGAGGAATTTACCAAACCACCCCTCATTAGACGGAACCAAACCAGCCTTGCAGGTGCGATCCACGGACCACCATTCATGGACTATGGATGGGTTCACGGACCATCCTGCATGGGCGTGGTTCGTGGTTGTGGCTTTAACTTAGGGGCTTTGACCTACGGAGGCCATCCACGGGGAGTGGTCCCCTTCCGTAGGTCAACAAGTTTTGGCAACTTTCCTCCATTTGGGGCAACCTTGGGGTTAGGCTAAGGGTCCACCTCAAGGACCCCTAGGGTGGTCCTTGGAGAGCCGTACCTTGAAGTTTAACCCCTAAACCCTTCAACCATAGCTCGTGACAACATTTTACACCCTGAAACCTCATGACAAACTCACATACTCACTTGTTAGGCTCTAGTTTCACTTATTCATTTTATGGGTCGCTACAACATTGATGACATTGCTGTTTATTTTGGAGTGCTGAGGGCATTTGTGACAATATTCCTATTTTGATTCTATTTTGGTACTTTTAGTTTTACTTTTGGATAATTGTAGAATTTTGTTATTTTTTGTTTTATTATAGTGGTTTGATGGTTTAGCTCATTTTGTCTCTCTATTTTCATTTTACCATGAGTTTCAGAAATCTTTGAAATTCTTGAGTTCTAGTTGATCGTGATTCGATGATCGTTTGTGTTCAATATCGATGTATTGGATAACACTCATGTTGAGCACTGTGTTTACAGTTAGTATCGCAAGAAGAAATCAATGTGGCTGAACATTGAATGATCTTTTTGAATCTTGTGTTGACTAGCTACATTTTGATGTGACCCTTGCAATGAACATTTCATGTAAGCTTTTGATCTTGTTGGATTGTGCTAAATAATTGTTGTTGAAGTGGATTGTGTGGTAAGGTTTTACTGAAAAACATGCTTGTTAAATCCTAGAATTTGCCTTGTTAGTCCAATCGTCTAGCTTTGGTAAGTGTAAGAAATGATCTCGTGTATACACTTTTAGAGGGAACCCAAATGTTCATACCTTTTTTGTGACTACCTTCTAAAGGTGTGTAACCATTTTTGCACCATTTGAGCCTAAGCCATTTGTTGAGAACCTTGTTAAAACCTATTGAGCCAAAGTATCACTAACTTCTGGCCCATAAATCCTTTTCAAATCATTTGTTTGATTGAATAGCCAACTTAGGACTAAAGCCTAAGTTGAGACTGTGGAAAGGAAGGAGGAAAGAAATCCAAGTGAAAGACAAAGAAAGATGAAGTGATACTCAACTTTAAAGTGTGTTACAAAAAGAAGAAACCCCTCCTTACTAAAAAAAGTGAGATATTGTTATAAACAACCAGTGATAAAGTTAAATGAAAAAGAAAGTCTGGTGAAATGAAAAAGGGTTTTCCAATAAAATGATTGACAAGTCAAAGTTTGAGTTTTTAAGTGAAAAAGAATGAAAAGGACTTGAGAAGAGGTGAAGATGATTGCAACAATGCTTTAAAAATGGTGAAGTGATTGAGTTAAATTGACCATACCTTAACCAATCCTATTACAAGCCTAAAAGACCCTTAAGATCTTGAATGAACTAGGTTGTGTGATGATTGGAAGATATGTGCAAACCTATGGGATGAAGCATACATGTATTTCTCTTTTGGAGAGTGAGAGTTATATTGATTCCTAATATATTTATTGACATGCATTGTGAGAGCATGGAATCATTCTTGATGTGAGGGAACTTGAACGGAGTTGTTGAAACATGGTTTTGCATTGCAAAAGAAGCTATAGTGATCTTGAGCTTAGTTTGATACCGGTTAGTCATGATTTGAAGCTTTTTTATCATGATTTGAGTGTCACATGTTATTGAGAGTATTCTTGTAATGTCACTTGCATGTTAGCTCTCATTGAGAACTGTTAGAGACACCCTTATTGAACTAATTATGTTCTTGATTTTATTTGAGGACAAACAAATGTTAAGTTGGGGTTGTTGATGAGTGGTAGATTTACACTCATTTGAGGCATGTCTTGTTCAACATTTAGTGTCCTTAATGTCTAATTATGTCATATTCTAATAATATTTTAATGATTTCCAGATATGAAGGTTAAGTGACAAGGCAATGACAAATATTTGGAAGAAAGGCTAAAAACATGGAAAGAAATTTGAACTCCACATTGTTGATCTCATAGCAAGAAGGGTGGATCGCCCAATTGGTACGTCCTTGCTCAAAGTGACACTGCTCAACACTTGAATTAATTGGAGTAGGTCGGCATACTTATATAAGACATGCCACTCACCGAATACAAAGGGCGAACATGTAGGCCATCACTAAAGGTGACAGGATTTGGAGGAAAGTGGCACGCTTAAAAGGGGAATAATAGTGTTACTTAGTGATTCACCAAATGTGAACGGCTAACTCAAATGAGCTCACCGAGTTAGGTTCAAACACCTGAAGCCTAAACTAAGAGAAAGGTGAGCTAAGGAGCAAATGACGATCTACCGACTCAGCTTGGCGAGCCCGACTAACGTCGCCGAAAGGGTCACACAGTTAATTTTGGGCAAAATTATGGAAAACTATAAATAGCTCAAAGAAAAGAGAAAAGCAGTATATTTGGGGAAGGAAATTTTTAGTTAGTCTTTAGCTATGTATTTTCCTTTCTAGAAAGAGAAATGTTTTACCTTGTGAAGAACATTTTAAGCTTTGGGGTTTTTGACTTTGTTCTTTAAACTTACAATTTGAAGTTGAAATCAAAGTGGGTGTTGCTTATAATTACTTAATTTCATATTACCCATTCCTTCTTTCATGAAAGACATAATTTCATTACATTTTGTAGTGGGTGGCTAAAACTGCATATTCTAGGGGTGGAATTATGGGGTTGGGTGTTGATTTAATGTAGTGGGTATTGGGTTTTGCTTTTTCCTGTTGTTGTTCATCCATGGGTTTTAGATAATTAGCATGGGGTTAACTTATGGGTTAAGGTTGTAAACTTAATCCTAATTTGAGCTCCAATTGATGTTTGAAAGAGATTGATTGGAGTGGGTAACTAGCTAGATTAATAGCTGCCATTTAGGTTGGATGTCTGTAGTTTAATTCAAAAAAATATTATAGGTAGGATATATTTGCCCTAATTATGCTCAAAAGAGAGAATATTGTAAGGTATTGGGTTGCTTTGTGATGCACATAGATGAGACAGAAAGGAGATTCTATGAACTGATGCTATGAAATCTAAAGAAGATTATTGTCATTGAAGATGACCAAGCCTATCCATGAATGTTTAGCACTATGGTGTAACACAATTACCCTTATGTGACATCGTTTTCCAATCCTTCTACCCCTAGATTACTTGTTAATTATGTGAATTTTCTGACATCTTAGTGTAATTGTGACTATTGATACCAATATCCTTTTAGTAAATTTGGTGGATTCATCCACCCTTTGTTCTTGATTGCTATAATTGAATTGATTTATATTCTAAATTTCTTGATATAACTCCTTTGACTATATCACTCTCTATGGGATTCAACACCGACTCTTAGTTCGATATATTTATTGATGATGACCACTTAATCTTGGGATTTGTTTTAGAGAGTGGTTTGAGTGTTATCAGATATTATGGTAGAAATAAACATTAAAGGGTTTGATTCTTGTATTCTTCTTTTGCAAATTAATTGAATATTATCTTGTTTGTGATATGTGTCTTTGATTGTCTAATTGATTTCACACTTACATTGAATTTCAAGGGATTGATCAACCAATGGACTTTCTTATTTATCTTGATCTTACTTGATAAAGAGGATTAAGTGTAGGAAAGATCGATTAGAATAATTGCAGATTTAGCTAATTGACTAGAATTTGTGAGTATTTAGATTGGGGTACATCTCTCATTTTGGTATTTGAGCTAGAAATAGAATAATACTAGTGTTCCCATATTGGATTGTTTAATTTGTCATACTTGCTAAGTTTGAAAGAATTAGTCAATGTATAGATATACTTGCTTGTGATCGCAAGATGCGTGTGAGTACTTGAGAATCATAGGCATGGTTGTCTTACCCATTATTATCGAGATAATTCTTGGTCATTTGTGATGGATCATTTGATCATGAATTAAATCTCCATTCCCTTTTACCTTTAACTCCTTGCTTGAAAATATCTTTTCTCTATCCGTGATGGTTTCCAGAAATATCCTCATATTAAAATTGAGTAGTTTTTTTATTTGGATTCAAATTTGTAGCCTGTAATTCTTTATCTTTCGGATTACTGACACATTGTTGGTTATATATTACTAGTGACCATCTACTCATTGATTCATATGATGGTTAATTGTCTTTTATAAAAAAAAATTGCACTGTTACCGGGAAACAATATGACGTATTGAATTGATTTAGAATTTATTGTTTACTTGTTTCTATCCAAATTGTTAACATTTGCTTATGTTTTGATTTTTTGTTTTGGTTCTATAGATTCTTGTGATGAAACAATGCTTGGTAGTTCCAATCCATGGATTTGTTGTGAAGGACTTCATGTTGGGGAAGGTCATATGGATGCCTCTCCAGAAGAATATATGTGTGAAGAAATGGGTGTGGTGAGTCAAATTTGTCTCATGAGGTTCTCCCAAAATCTTGAACATGGTGAGAGACCACATAATATAATGTTTTCAATAAGGGATGATTTTCACATCTTACACCTAACTCAGTGCCATGAAATGATCCAACTTGAGTTTCAAATTGCAACTTTCAAGACCAATATGATAACAAGAAGTGGAGTATGTGATGCTTCATGTCTAGTGGTCAAAAATAGCGAGTTGGGGTCGGAGTTTCAAGAAAAAATGGGTTGTGATAAACATTGATGAAATCTCTGGTATTTTCAAGCCAATAACAATCCATGATGTCAAGATCAAAGAAATGATATTAGAATTGCAAGAAAAATCCAAAATATCATTTATGGCAACTCTATAGAAGTGAGAGTGTCACTCACTCAAAGGCCAAGGGTTATGAACTTCAATTTTCTAAATTCCTAGTGTTCTTCTCACTCTTGCTCCATGATTCTCAAAGAAAGCATGATGTGAAATTGGGTAAGTAATTCAAGTCTTCAAAATGGAGATATTGAGTGAGATTCTCTCATGTTGTCCCCATGCATTTCAATGAATCCTTGATTTGAAGTTGCGGAGGAGATTCATCATGTCAAAGTGGAAAAATAAAGGGTGATTTATACGGTATCGTGCCGTGATTTTAAATTATGTGTTTGATAGGAGTGAACCCATTGGTATCCAAGAAAATTATTATGATTTAAAAAAATTTAGTTTTAAAATTTTAGATTAGAATTTCTTTTGACAAATCCTCATAATATAAAAAATATTTCGATCTAATTTTAACAAGTTTGTGGTCAAGAAACTTTAGGGAAAAGATGTTTGGGGTTTCAATGCCTTAAAAATAGGGTTTGAATTACTTTTTGAGAGCACAAGATCACCAAATGCAACTGTAAGGCACCAAATTGACCAACTACCTTACCCAAATATTAACAGAAATGCATGCAAAAAACAGTCTCTAATATCACAAAAGCGATAGGCTAACCGCTAACACGAGTGTCTCTAAGGGGACTATCTACTGCAAAAGCGGCCTACCAGGAATCCACAACCATTTCAAAAGTAGTTGCCTACTACGAAAGCGATACTTCAGAACATAGATGGCGTCACCTAAAGCGACCTACATCGCAAAAGTGGACCCTAGATTTCATTGAAATACTCGAACGTGGACAAGACGCGTCTTAAGAGACATTGGCAACTCAAAAGTCCAAACAGGAGACAAAATGGTCAGAAAAAAATAAATAGGGTTCTCTCTTGACCTATTTCATTCTATTCCAATTCTTTCAAACCTTGTAGTTCTTCGTCTTCAAATAAAAATCTGGTATATCTTTTACTCTCTCACAATCTTTAGATGGTAAATTCAGTCTTGTCATTCACTTTGTTAACTTGAATGTTATAGGTATTGTTTGGGTGAAAAAGTTCATAAACTGAGGGTACTATATTATTTGATCTGTTGAAAGTTGCTTGCTAAATGTAAATTGCATGAGTTTGGATTGAAGTATAACAATTGTAGACGTCTTGAGTAGCAACTTTGTGTTTCAATTATAAGGAAATAGGACACCGACCAAGTGATTGATAAATTACATAAGAGAACTCGAATTTGATCGAAGAAGCTTTTGTGATGAAATGCTTGAATTTTTTAATTGCTTATTGATTGTTATTGGAATTGAACTTGTATGAATTGTCTTTTGCATGAAAAATGGAGTGCTAAAAGTTGGATGTTCATGTTGGGACGACAAGTTGCAAAAGCAAACCTCCAGCACTGAAGTGACCTTTGCTAAAGTGGCCTCACCACACTTCTCGTTTCCAAATAATGTGGCCCCTAGTAAAAAAAGTGACATCTGCTTAAGCAGCCTCTGGTTCTTTTTGCAACATCAAAGGGCATTTTCTGCCATTTTTTCAGATTTTCATCAGGCTTCATTTCTTTCTAGAATTGATTCTTAATGCTTTTCTTTGACGACTACTGATAATGCTCAACTAAACTTCACCCGATTCTAAGTGTAGGCGGTCACAATCAAGTATAAACGCAAAGAAGAGTTGGGGTCTACCCTACAAGAGGTGATACAGTAAAGAATTTGATTACAAAGTTAAATGGTGTTCTAATCGTTTGTAGAAGTAGATATTATTGAATTAATCAAGCTAAATGGAAATGGGTTGACAATTAATGTCAATTGGGGGGATTAGAGTGAACAATTAACAACTACGAACAATCGGGACTAAACAAATAGAGAGGAATCATTGGGAGTGTGATCAATTGAATGCCAATTTCACTAAATGGGTAATTATTATTTACTATAAATCGTTGAATCTTAGAGGGTAAGCTAGGCTTTAGGTTTCACGACCCAAGAGCACCCCCTAGTCATAACACGGCATACTCGACCCTAAAGGGGTCTAATACAAGCATCTTAGCATTCATAAGATTCGATACATAGAAATAGTGCGGAATTGAAAACTATTCTTTAATAAATGCAACACCAAAAGACATTTCATAAAGTATCAGAAATACCAAGTCTAACATTGCCATCTTAGACAAACTTTACAAGATAGGGTCACGACCCCTTTACAATTGAAGTCTTAACAATAGTCTAAAAATCAGTAAGAAGTAGAAACAGTAAAAGTCTTTGTCCTCGACATATGAGGACCTACCAAAAGAGGTCTTAAGAGAACTCTAATCCCAAGCTTCAAACCTAAGATAGAATCGATTACTTGCCAGAACATACACTTTTAGTAAAAATAAGAGAATATGGGTTAGCACACAAAAATGTACTAAGTATGATGATCATGCAAAAACATGCTTTAAAAGAGACATTTTGTTGAAAGTCATGCCTTATGCCATTTTTGTAAAACATCATGAACATTGATACAAGAGGCATAATATAAGTCACAACCAACATACAAAGTCACATAATTAACATTTGAGCAAAAATCACATATAACCTTTTACCTTAATCTTGAGCATCCACCTCAAGTAACCCTCAGGTTATGCCTTGTGCAATGTATAGGTAGCGTCCCAGACCACCACCCACACTAAGGCACCACCTTAAGGTCACCAAAAGTGAACCTACCATTCATCCTTTCAACCTTTACACAAGAAAGCATTTAAGAGACACAAACACTACATTAAGAACAACATCTAAGACAACTCTAAGTCGTACTTGTGCAGTGTGCAAGTAACATCCCATACTACTACTCACACTAAGTATTCCTTTAAAGTCACCATAGAAAAGGCACATTCATATACAGTAGACATGACAAGGAAGTAGCTCATATACAATCCAAGTATAGCATGCATCTTTACATCTAAGCATTCTAGCCAACATTCTTCATTACGTTCATTTAGGACACATTCATGCATTTAGAGGACTTTCGCACATTTAGTCATTAATACTTAGAGAACTCAATGTTGCCCCATCAACGCCTACTTGTGCAATGTATAGATAGCATTCCATACTACTACCTACACTTTGTACTACTTATCAAGTAACTAAAATGTACATCTCACATAATGGGAATAAGCGTTTAACCGACATAGACCATGCAAGCTAGAAATGGAATCCGATGTACTATCCCACATCATAAGGGTTGATCTCCTTGCCAAAGGAAGATCGGTTCATCTAGCTTAGTGGATCCATTAGCTAGGACCTATGTGGGCACAAAGTTATGGGATATGACAGATGTTCATTAAGATCCGACCTAACGTTGGGAGAACCTCCATCTAACCATATCCGCTCGGTGATTAGCCTACATTCCCATAAAGTAGTTTCATTGCATTAGTGTACTAGAGAGGACCACCAACATTAGGCCTACCGTCCCAAACTACTTTCTCAAGAAAGGGCCACCACCAATAGGCGTACTGTTTATAGCTACTTTAACGATAGCTCTTGACTTCCTTAGAGAGAGCTACGACATTTAGGTCTACCTTAGTCCATCATTTCACACAAGAAGGAGGCCACCACCATTATGTCTACCACTTCAAGGTTTAACACACACAAGGAAAGGCCACCAACATTAGGTCTACCAACCCAAGGTGTTACATTCACATTAGTACCTAGACTCCTCATGAATAGGCCACTAACATTAGGTCTACCAATCCAAGGTTTAGCCTAGAATACTTCATTAGACATTTATTGAAAGTCTACCAACATTATGTCTACCAATTCTAGACATTCATCATTATATAACACTTCACATTCCATCATCATGATTCATGAGTGTCAAGAAATAATATACTATCAATCACAATACGTTCACATTCTATACAAGATCATCATTCCATCATTGAAATAACAAGTATATTATTCACATTATACATTTACAATTACAACATTATGATAATATTTCAACTCCACACAATATGCCTTCAAGACCATAATCACAATGGACATATTAGGTAAATACCTCCACCTTGCAAGTGGATCAACAATTCAAGTACAGTTCTACATCAACAAGCAATTAGGTCAAACTTGCCCTTTCAACGTTATGATCACAAATCCTCAATTCACCATAATTAGACCTAAATAATGATACAAATCAACAATCTAAATCAATCTACAAATAAATCCATTATCATTCATTCTGAATCATCAAACCCACTCTATAAGTCACAATTTAAGAATTGAAAGAAATCATGGTTTCATAGTGTTTTTCATCTTAAACCATCAATTAGACATCAATATAATCATAGTTTATCATTTGAAAACGTTTGATGCAAGAACCCATGCGATTGAGTGAAACTTAGGGGTTTTGTGTAACTTGAAAACCTTGAAAACTTCTTTGAAATTGACTCTAGGGTGAAATATAACCCTAGATGAAGGATAACCATACCTTATAATTGAAGAATCCCACTAAATTGAAGAAGAAAGACCTTGAAATCCTCAACCCTAGCTTGATCTTGACCTTGATCTCTAATGGAGTTTCTAGAGAGAACTTTTTAGGAGGGAAGGGTTTTGATTTGAGAGATGAAATCTAAATGATTGTTGTAATGTCATAATACTCTTAAAATATGTTAATACACCTAAAATAATTGTCCATTCAATTTACCAATTCACCCCTCACTTGGCCGTGTCACTAGACAGCAAGCAGGTATGAACCACAAGACCTAGACTCACGAACCGTGAGTCCATTCATGGACCGTGGACTGGGTATGTGGCTTGGTTTGGAGGGGCCTGACCTACTGAGGCCATCCACGTGGTGTGGATGAACCTACGGGGCATGGACCCCTTTCTTAGCTCACCCAATTTTGGCAAACTTGATGGTTTCCTTACGGTCTTGGGGTTTAGACTTAGGGTCCTCTTCAATGACCCTTAGTGTGGTCCTTGGGGAGTCTTACCTTGACGTCTAACCCCTAAACACCTCGACCATAGCTCGGGACAACATTCAATGACATCAAAACTCATGATGAACACAAACGTACACACGCTAGGCTCTAGTTACACTAGTTCATTTATAGGGTCGTTACATTATCCTCCACTTAGTAACATTTGTCCTCGACTGAGACATAAAACACATAAAGGGGGAACGACTCAAGACTAGCAGCCCACAATCATGCATGCAGCATCAATATAAATCCACACAATTAGGAGGAAACATCAACTCAACATCAATAGGCTCAAAACACAACAAGAAAGTAGGAATTACATCTACAAACTCATTATGCATCAAAACATCTCATTCGTTATTTCATTGGAGGAACTTCCTTCTCCAAATCACATCATTCTCATTACAATATTAATAGGCACATTATGAAATTTTCTCATAAAAGCACATTTGGGCATGCTCAACAAGTCAACTCATGAAATATTTAGGCAACTCATCATAGATGCATAATAACATGAGGAACACAATTTGAAAACTAATTTCTCTCATTTAATCAAGAATTCAATTAGAACATGCACAACATAAGGAGACCATGGAAACACATATTCACACAAGACTCCAACACATGAAACAAGCTATAAGGAACTCTTGGTTTCAAGCTTGAATAAGAATAGAATGAAAGAGATAAGGATATCAACACTCTCAACAACCTTACTATTCAACATACTGTCCCCCAATTAGGAGAAAACCCAACTAAGGCTATCATGAAAATAGCAAAAGGAACTATAAATTACCGGTTCCATCATTCAGATTATCTCCCTTGTCGTTGTTAGCTTGAAGATAATAGAAACGGTTCTTCTTTGGAGCATCAAGATTTGTGCCATTAAGAGAAACTTGTTTGGCCTCCCTTTCTCTAGCCATAAGAGTAGGACAATTTTTCACTTGGTGATCATTCTTTCCACAACCATAGCACCCAGTAAGATCGGCTATACACTTCCCATGATACTTCTTTCCACAATTGTGACAAGTAGGTTTAGCAAATGGAGGTCCACCACCTCTCTCTTGGGTAACCTTACGAGCACCGGAAGAATCTTGGTTTGGAGCTCTCTTCTTGAACCTAGGTTGACCTTGCTCATCGGATCTACCCCTCTTCAAATCCCTATTCACCCTCTTAAGTTTGGACTCCTCAATAGATTGATCATACACAACTAGTCTAGAGATATTCATATCATCATGGAGCATCGTCGTACGTCACTCTTGCTTAACTAGGTTTGATACACCGGTAACAAACCTACTCATCTCATCTCTAAGGTTAGACACTAAGGATGGAGCACACTTACACAATGGGGTCAACTTCAAGGAATACTCCTCCACACTCATGTTACCTTGCCTAAGGTTTATAAACTCCTCAACCTTACACTCTCTCTTCTCACGGGGAAAGTACTTACCAAGGAAAGCTTCGTTAAACTCCTCCCATTTTATAGGACCCGCTTCAACCGGCCTATTAGCTTTCAATTGAGTGAACCACACTTTGGTCATATCTTTCAATTGGTAGGAAGCCAACTCCGCCTTTTCCCTAGAAGTTACTCCCATAGCATCTACTATTTTATTAACTTCATCCAAGAATTCTTGGGGATCTTCTCCCACTCTAGAACCAAGAAAGATAGGAGGATTCATCATCATAATGTATCTCGACCTTGGGGACAAGGTACTCTCATTAGCATTCACCCTACATATCTACTCGCTTGAGCTGTGATTGCTCGGGCAAGGGTTAGAAAAGCCGTCCTAATCTCTTCATTAGTCATGTCCGGGGTAACCACCAGAACTTCATTCTCTTGAGGCACTTGTTCACCTTGAATACCTTTATCACCATGGGGAAGAACTCCCTCATTAACAATCTCCTCTTCCACTCAGCTCGGGTTAGCCCTTGTATTCATTTCCTAAAAACACAAGAGAAGGGTTAGGAAAAGGACACTTATAGAACTTCACTCTAAGGCACGACTTCAAGAATATGAAAGAAGCGTAACTTTCTATCATCCTATAGTCTCTCGCTCATAGATGTGTCGCGCCTCACACCGTTGAACAAGACTCTAATAGACGTGGCTTGTGAGACTTTGATCCTAAAAACCATTTACAAAATCTTATGCTATGATACCAAGTTTGTCACGACCCGAGAGCACCCCCTAGTCGTAACACGGTGTACTCAACCCTGAAGGGGTCTGATACAAGCCTCTTATTATTTATAACATTCGATACATAGAAATAGTGTAGAATTTAAAACATTTATTTAATAAATCCAACATCAAAAGACATTTCATAAAGTAGTGGAAATACTAAGTCTCACATGGCCATCTTAGACAAAATTTACAACATAGGGTCATGGCCCCTTTACAATCGAAGTCTTAACAACAGTCTCAAAATAAGAAAGAACTAGAAACAATACAAGTCTGTGTCCTCGACATATGAGGACATACCAAAAGAGGTCTTGAGAGAACTCTAATCCCAATCTTCAAACCTAGATAGAATCAATCACTTGCCAGAACCTACACTTGTAGTAAAAATAAGAGAATATGGGTTAGCACAAAAAAATATACTAAGCATGATGACCATGCAAAAACATGCTTTAAAAGGGGCATTTTGTTGAAAGTCATGCTTTATGCCATTTTTGTTAAACTTCTTGAATATTGATACAAGAGGCATAATATAAGTCACAACCAATATACAAAGTCACATAATTCACATTTGAGCAAATATCAAATATAACCCTTTACCTTCACCTTGAGCCTCCACCTCAAGTAACCCTCAAGCAATGCCTTGTGCAATGTATCGGTAGCGTCTCATACCACCACACACACTAAGGCACCACCTTAAGGTCACCAAAAGTGAACTGACCATTCATCATTTCCACCTTCACACAATAAAGCATTTAAGAGACACAAACATTACATTAAGACCAACATCTTTGACAACTCTAAATCATACTTGTACAGTGTGCAAGTAGCATCCCATACTATTACGCACACTTAGTATTCCTATGAAGTCACCATAGACAAGGCACATTCATATACAATAGACATGACAAGGAAGTAGCTCATAATACAATCCAAGTATAGCATGCATCTTTACATCTAAGCATTTTAGCCAACGTTCTTCATTAGGTTCATTTAGGACACATTAATGCATTTAGAGGACTTTCACACATTTAGTCATTAAGACTTAAAGAACTCACTATAGCCACTTTAAAGCGTACTCGTGCAATGTATAGATAGCATCCCATACTACTACCTACACTTTGTAGTACCTAACAAGTAACTAAAGTGCACATCTCACTTGATGGGAATAAGCATTTAACCGACATAGACCATGCAGGCTAGAAATGGAATCTGATGTACTATCCCACATCGTAAGGGTTGATCTCCTTGCCCAAGGAAGACCGGTTCATCTAGCTTAGGTGGATCCATTAGCTAGGACCTATGTGGGCACATAGTTATGGGATATGAAAGATGTTCATTGAGATCCGACCTAACGTTGGGAGAACCTCCATCTAACCATATCCGCTCGGGGCTTAGCCTGCAATCCCATATAGTACTTTCATTGCATTAGTGTACTAGAGAGGGCCACCAACATTAGGCCTACCGTCCCAAAGTACATTCCCAAGAAAGGGCTACCACCAATAGGCCTACTGATTCAATGTACTTTAAGGATAGTTCCCGACTTACTTAGAGAGAGCTACCACATTTAGGTCTACCATCTATTAGTCCATCATTTCACCCAAGTATGTGGCCACCACCATTAGGTCTACCGCTTCAGGGTTTAACACACACACAAGGAAAGGTCACCAACATTAGGTCTACTAACCCAAGGTGATACATTCACATTAGCATATAGAATTCTCATGAAAAGTCCACTAACATTAAGTCTACTAATCCAAGGTTTAGCCTAGAATACTTCATTAGACATTTATTGAAAGGCTACCAGCATTAGGTCTACCAATTCTAGACATTCATTATTATATAACACTTCACATTCCATCATCTTGATTCATGAGTGTCAAGAGAGAATATACTATTAATCACAACACGTTCACATTTTATCCAAGATCATTATTCCATCATTAAAATCACAAGTATATTATTCACATTATACATTCACAATTGCAACATTATAATAATACTTCAATTCCTCAAAATATGCCTTCATGGCCGTGATCACAATGTACATATTAATTAAACACCTCCACCATTCAAGTGGATCAATAATTCAAGTAAAATGCTACAGCAACAAGCAAATAGGTCAAACTTGCCCTTTCAAGACTATGATCACAAAACCTCAATTCACCATAATTAGACCTAGATAATGATACAAATCGATAATCTAAATCAATATACACATAAATCCATTATCATTCATTCATAATCATCAAACCCACTTTATTAGTCACAATTTAAGAATTGAGAGAAATCATGGGTTCATAGGGTTTTTCATCTTAATCAATCAATTAACATCAATATAATCATACTTTATCATTTGAAAATGTTTGATGCAAGAACCCGTGAGATTGAGTGAAACTTAGGGTTTTTGTGTAACTTGAAAACCTTGAAAACTTCTTTGAAATTGACTCGAGGCTGAAATCTAACACTAGTTGAAGGATCACCATACCTTATACTTGAAGAATCCCACGACAATGAAGAAGAAACACCCTGAAATCTCCAACCCTAGCTTGATCTTGACCTTGATCTCCTATGGAGTTTCT
Source organism: Solanum bukasovii (assembly GCA_029582585.1). NCBI lineage: Eukaryota > Viridiplantae > Streptophyta > Magnoliopsida > Solanales > Solanaceae > Solanum > Solanum bukasovii. Next base: position 29,317 of record JAJOOI010072233.1, on the reverse strand, counting down.
AGAGAGAACTTTTTAGGAGCAAAGGGTTTGGTTTTGAAAGATGAAATCTAAATGAGTGTTTTAATGTTTTAATACTCTCAAAATATGTAAGCACATCTAAAATAATTGTGCATTCACTTTAAAAGATTTGGGGTGAATTTACCAATTCACCCCTCACTTGGTCGTGTCAGTTCATAGCAAGCAGGTGTGAACCACTAGACCTAGACTCACGAACCGTGAGTCCATTCACAGACCGTACTGTTAGTCCATGGTCTGGGTCTGCGGCTTGGTTTGGAGGTTCCTAACCTATGGAGGGCATTTACGGGGCGTGGAAGGACCTACGGGGCGTGGACCCCTTCCGCAGGTCAACCAATTTTGGCCAAGTTTATGGTTTCTGTGAGGTCTTGGTGTTTAGACTTAGGGTCATCCTCAAGGACCCTTAGGGTAGTCCTTGGGGAGTCGTACCTTGACGTCTAACCCCTAAACACCTCAACCATGTCTCAGGATAACATCAAACCACATCAAAACTCATGCCGAACACAAACGCACACACGTTAGGCTCTAGTTTCACTAGTTCATTTTTAGGGTCATTACATTATCCCTCACTTAGGAACATTCATCCTCGAATGACACTTAAAACACATAAAAGGGGAACAACTCAAGACTAGCAGCCCACAATCATGCATGCAGCATCAATATAAATGCACACAACTAGGAGGAAACATCAACTCCACATCAATAGGCTCAAAACACAACAAGAAAGTAGGAACTACATCTACAAACTCATTATGCATCAAAACATCTCATTTCTCATTTCAGTGGAAGAACTTCCTTCTCCAAATTACATCATTCTCATTACAACATTAATAGGCACATTATGAAATTTTCTCATAAAAGCACAATTAGGCATGCTCAACAAGTCAACTCATGAAACATTTAGGAAACTCATCGTAGATACATATTAACACGAGGAACACAATTTGAAAACTCATTTCTCTCATTTAATCAAGAATTCAATTAGAATATGCAGAACATATGGAGACCATGGAAACTCATATTCAGACAAGACTCCAACACATGAAAAAAGCTATAAGGAACTCTTGGTTTCAAGCTTGATAAGAATAGAAGGAAAGAGATAAGGACATCAACACTCTCAACAACCTTACTATTCAACATACGATCCCCCACTTAGAATAAAACCCAACTAAGGTTATCATTAAAACAACAAAAGGAAATATAACTTACCTGTACCATCATCTGTATTAGCTTCGTTGTCCTTGTTAGCTTGAAGAGCATAGAAACGGTTCTTCTTTGGAGCATCAAGATTTGGGCCATTAAGAGAAGCTTGTTTGGCCTCCCTTCCTCTAGCCGTAAAAGTCAGACAATCTTTCACTTGGTGATCTTTCTTTCCACAACCATAGCACCCCCTAGTACTGGCTAGACACTTCCCATGATACTTCTTTCAACAATTGTGACAAGTAGTTTTAGGAAATGGAGGTACACCACCACTTTCTTGGGTGACCTTAGGAGCACTGGAAGAATTTTGGTTTGGAGCTCTCTTCTTGAACTTAGGTTGACCTTGCTCATTAGATCTACCCCTCTTCAAATCCCTATGCACCCTTTTCAGTTTCGACTCCTCAGTAGATTGATTTTACACAACAAGTATAGAGATATTCATATCATCATGGAGCATCATCGTACGTCACTCTTCCTTATCTAGGTCGGATACACCGGTAACAAACCTACTCATCTCATCTCTAGGGTTAGACACTAAGGATGGAACACACTTACACAATAGGGTAAACTTCAAGGAATACTCCTCCACACTAATGTTACCCAGCCTAAGGTTTATAAACTCCTCTTCCTTACACTTCCTCTTCTCACGGGGAAAGTACTTACTAAGGAAAGCTCCCTTAAACTCCTCCCATTCTATAGGACCCGTTTCAACCGGCCTATTGGCTCTCTATTGAGTGAAACACACTTGGACCACATCTTTCAATTGGAAGGAAGCCAACTCCTCCTTTTCCCTAAAAGTTACTCCCATAGCATCCACTATTTTATAAATTTCATCCAAGAATTCTTGTGGATCTTCTCCCACTCTAGCACCAAGAAAGATAGAAGGATTCATCCTCACAAAGTAACTCAATCTTGAGGTCATGGTACTCTCATTAGCATTAACCCTAGGCCCCACATCTCTATTCGCTTGAGCCGTCATGTCTCGGGCAAGAGTTAGAAAATCCATCCTAGTCTCTTCATTACTCATGTTAGGGGGAATCACTGGAACTTCATTCTCTTGAGGCACTTGGTCACCTTGAAGACCTTGATCACCTTGGGGAGGAACTCCCTCATTAAGAATCTCCTCTTCCATTCTCCTCGGGTAAGCCCTTGTATTAATTTCCTATAAACACAAGAGAAGGGTTAAGAAAAGGACACTTATAGAACTTCACTATGAGGCACGACATCAAGAATATGAAAGAAGTGTAACTTTCTATCGTCCTATATCCTGCCGTTTATAAATGTGCCGCGACTCACACCGATGAACAAGACTCTACTAGACGTGGCATGTGAGACTTTGATCCTAAAAACCATTCCCAAAATCTTATGCTCTGATACCAAGTTTGTCATGACCCGAAAGCACCCCTAGTCGTAACACGGTGTACTCAACCCCGAAGGGGTCTGTCTAATACAAGTCTCTTAGCATTCATAACATTCGATACATAGATATAGTGCGGAGTTTAAAACTTTTCTTTAATAAATCCAACATCAAAAGACATTTCATAAAGCAACGGAAATACTAAGTCTCACATGGACATCTTAGACAAACTTTACAAGATAGGGTCACTGCCCCTTTACAAATGAAGTCTTAACAATAGTCTCAAAATAAGAAAGAATTAGAAACAATAAAAGTCTTTGTCCTCGACATATGAGGACATACCAAAAGAGGTCTTGAGAGAACTTTAATCCCAAGCTTCAAACCTAGCTAGAATCGATCACTTGCCGGAACCTACACTTGTAGTAAAAATAAGAGAATATGGGTTATCACACAAAAATGTACTAAGTATGATGACCATGCAAAAACATGCTTTAAAAGGGACATTTTGTTGAAAGTCATATTTTATGCCATTTTTGTAAAACTTCTTGAACATTGATACTAGAGGCATAATATAAGTCACAACCAACATACAAATTCACATAATTCACATTTTAGCAAAAATAACATATAGCCCATTACCTTCACCTTGAGCCTCCACCTCAAGTAACCTTCAAGCTATGCCTTGTGCAATGTATGGATAGCATTCCATACCACCAGCCACACTAAGACACCACCTTAAGGTCACCAAAAGTGAACTTACCATTCATCCTTTCCACCATTACACAATAAAGCATTTAAGAGACACAAACATTACATTAAGACCAACAGCTAAGACAACTCTAAGTCATACTTGTGCAGTGTGCAAGTAGTATCCCATACTACTACTCACACTAAGTATTCCTTTGAAGTCAACATAGACAAGGCACATTTATATACAATAGACATGACAAGGAAGCAGCTCATGATACAATCCAAGTATAGCATGCATCTTTATGTATCAACATTCTAGCCAACATTCTTCATTAGGTTCATTTAGGACATATTCATGCATTTAGAGGACACACTTATTCGGGAACTAAAACTTGACTACACGGGTTCTAAAATCGATAGAAGCGTAACATGAGTGCAGTAAATCCATGCCAAAGATAACATCAAAATCTAGCATATCAAAGCTCTTCCAAGTCAACAAGATTAACTCTGTGGGACTAAGTAATGAAACACTTTCTATCGACCCTCTTAGCCGCAAAAGAATCACCAACAGGAGTAGAGAGAAAAAGGATCTAACAACACTTTTGGAAGAACATCAAACCTCATAGGAACATAGGGCGTCACAAATGACAAGTTAGCACCAGGATCAAGTAAAAAATAAACATCAAGTTGTAAAACTTTAAACGTATTGGTAACCACATCTGGAGAACCCTCTTGTTCACCACGAGTCTAAAGTGCATAGAATCCATTTTCTAAGGAGCATTGGGACCCGAACCACTGGGAGGATCTTGCTTGCCCTCTCTCAATTTAGCCATAAGCATCGCACAATCCCTCATCTTATGACCACTCTTACCAAAACTGAAGCAACCATCTATATTGGCTAGGCACTTACCCTCGTGCTTCTTTCCACACCTAGTACAAGTAGACATAGGGAATGAAGATCAACTGCCATTACCTCCTTGAGGTTTAGGGTTAGACACCCAATCTTTGTTGAACTTAGGAGGAGCATTGGAGGAACCTTGACCAAAAAGCATTTGTCAAAATGTAGGATGACGATGTCCCTCGGACCTTGCATGCGAGAAATTACCATCACCAATTTTTGCCCCTTTAACCACCTTTTCAGACACACCCAATATGAACTTACTCATCCTTGCCCTTGAATCGACAACCATTCTTTGAGCATATTTAGACAATTTTGTGAACTTTAGAGCATATTCTCTCACACTCATACTCCATTATCGAAGGTTAATGAACTCAAGAACCTTGGCTTCCCTCATCTCAAGGGGAAAGAACCTATCATGAAAAGTGGCCTTAAACTTCTCCCAATCAAGAGGACCCACATCTTCCGATCCCTTTTCTTTCCATTGGTTGTACCATATTTGAGCCACACCCTTAAGTTGATAAGCGGCCACCTCCGCCTTTTCCATTTGTGTCCCATGATGATCAACACCTTATAGACCCCATCAATGAACTCTTGAGGATCTTCCTCAACCTTAAAACCATCAAACTACAAAGGGTTCATCCTAACCTCCCAATTGGTTTGGGCCATCACGGATTGAGCCAACACTTGAAAAGAGCACTAAACTCAGCATTAGTCACTTATTCGGCCAAATGATTGTCCAGAACTTGATGAGTTTAGGGAGAAGCTTCTTCTTTCCCATTCTCCCTCACATCCCTTCTACCATAAGCTCTTTGAGTAGTCATATACTTTAGAGCATCATATAAGGATTAAGAGAGAGACCTTATAGAGTTAAACTCTATCACACGACTTTAGAATAATGAAAGAAGTGTAGTTTCCTGATTATCTTGTAGACTCTCAGTAATAAATGCGGTGTGCTTCACACTCATGAACAAGACTCTACTTTACGTGGTTTATAAGACATCTTAGGACCATTATAACCTTGTTCTCTTATTACCAAGTTTGTCATGACTTAGGGGTATCCCCTAGTTGTAACATCGCATATAAGACCCAGAGAGACCTCATACAAGCCACTTAGCATTCATAACATTAGGAGTAGAAAAATAGAGGTAAAACAACATTTCAAGTCCTATAGTTTTATAAAAGTGAAGTTGAAGTCTAAAACACTTCTCTCAATAGACATCTAATACAATAGAATGAAATTTTGCCTAGCCCATACATTATGTCCAAAAACTGGAAATACAAGAAAGAACTAAAAACAGTGGAAGTCCGTCCTCGAAGCATGAGGACTCACCAAAGCTTGGGAACCTCAAAATTGACCACTAGCCACGAAACTGAGAAACTTGACTGTCGGACTCTACATTTGGGAAAATGTAGGCAAGAGTATGCGTTAGTACAAAACAATGTACCAATTTTTATAACTATGCATAAAACATTTAAATCATGCAGAAAGAGGATATTTCATAACATGTAATTGACCAAGCTAAAACATGATATAAAAGAGTTAGAAAATGTAAGTCATAAAACATGGTCAATGCAAGATAACATCATTAAAGTATTTGAACACATATGAGATACTTCTTGAAATAACCTTAGTTTATTATTAATATGGGAAGTAGACTTAACCGACATAGAGACCATGTGAGCTATAACAGGATCCCCCGGTGTCTCCCACACCGAAAAAAGTTGTCCTACTTGCCAAGGTAAGGGCCATGAAGTTCTAGCTTAGGTGGATCCACTAGCTAATGTCTATCCAGACAATAATCCTATGTGGGCACATAGGTATGTGATAAGGAGATTTCTTCTAGAAACCGAGCCTCTACAAATGGGAGAACTTCCATGTCAATATCCTCTCGGTACTAAGCATAAATTCCATGGAATATTAATTTCTTGTTCTTATATCCATGGAAAAGCACGGCATCTTGCAAATCCAAGCTAAGTCATTATCCATGGAAAAGTATCATTCAATAACCAATCCAAGATAAATTTCATTTGGATAGCTCTTAATATTCGATTCAATTAGGTGAGAAGATCTTTCAACCTTAGAACCCTTTATTATGTGAGAAAACCTTTCACATCATGCTTTCATGTGTTTATGAGAAAAATCCTTTCAACAACACAACAGCAATATCATCATTGATACTTTACTCTCAAAGCATCTTTAAAACATTTGCATATGTTTCATAAGAACATGCATAATTTCATAATTTACATTTCAAGGTTCAAAACCCACTTTCAATCATCAACACTTAGAAAACATGGACTAAATATGGATTTCATCATAAATTCATGTAGCTCTATCAATACATTCTTAATTCCATAAAACTCTTCCTTCATAGTCAAAACCCCACATCATATGGTCATAACTTGAAAACAAGGGGATTACATGGGTTCATAGGGTAATAATCAAAATATTTCATTAATTCATGCATAATAGATCATAATTCAATCATTTAAATCAATAATCAAGAAAAACCATGACAATTGAAGAAAACCCTAACTTAATTGGGGATTTCTAACTTTGACAATAGGAGAATTTGGGAGCTACATGAATGAAAGGAATCCATGTATGAAAACTATCATACCTTACTATCAAAGCCCACAAGCAATTGGAGAATTTGGGAACTTGACCTTAACTCCTAGCTTCACCCTTCTTCTTCTTCAATTTCTAGAGAGAGAAATATTTTGGAGAGGAAGAACTTTGGTTTTCTTTTGGGTTTTGAGAAAAATAACTTGAATAGGTGAGTTTTGGAGTTAAAATTATTTATATAGGGGCCCTAGGCTTGGTAAAATGACATAGGTTTGTTTTAGTAAAATCTAGAAAAGACCCAACTACCCTTGACTTAAAACTGACGCAGCCTAATGATGGAGGCAACCACGAGCCGTCAAGGACTTCACGACCCATTTTGGTGGTCGTGTTCCTTGACCAGTAGCTTGACATTTCCAGCAATAAACTTCATTTAGCCCACGCCCACCTCCATGAGCCATCTAGGCCTTCACGGGCCATCAAGTGGCTCATGGGAGGAGGCTGCCTTGGAGAGCTTACTGTTGAACCCTTCACGGGCACCACCATAAGCTGTGGTGCCCTTCACGGGGAGCCATGATGCTCGTGGGAGGTGACCCTCCCTTGGCTAGCTACTGTGAGCCACCACGGGCAGCACCATGCCTCATGGTTCCCTTCACGGCCCGTGTGGGTCCATATGAAGGTTGCCTAGGCTCAAATCATGGTTTTTGTGACCTCGCCCTTGGTCCGTTACTTACACTACTAGATTATGGGGTGTTACAACTAGATACTACCTTATTTAAGCCTCTACCTCAAAGTTATCTTGGTGTAAGTTAAATCCCAACATAATAGTAATTTTCATAAACATAACATTATGCATGGAAAGGGATAATAAATTACTAATCCAAGCTTAAATCATCATAGAATAGTTCCTTAAATCATGAATCATGCCTGTGTGAGAAAATCATTCACTAATCATTATTTCTTTATATGTGAGAGAAAACTTTCACAAATTCATTGATGCTCATCTTAAAAGCAACCTTTACATAATAAAATATTTTTCATAAATCATACATATATTTTCATAAATCTTCATTCACAATTTCATAGCTCTCTTCATAAACTCATATTTTCATAAATTAATATTCAAAATCATGAATAATGCATAGGTCCATATGAAATCAATTGAAAAACATGTAACTGAATCAAATAATATATAGGAAGATCAAAATCAAGAAATTGAATCATAAAACATAAGACTCATGGAGAATTGGATGAAAACACAATCAATCTTGATGAAATTGAATTGGAGAGTTGAAATTTTTGGGACTCAATGGGTAAATGGAACCCATTGATGAATTTCCACATACCTTGATGAACAAAGTCCAAAAGCAATGGAGGAAAAAAAAGGTTTGAAGCTTGAACCCCATATTTCTCCCTTGAAGCTTTAGAGGATTTGGAGGGTATGAAGTGGGATGGAATGGGATTTGAGAGAGTGACAGTTTTGGGTAGATTTAGGAATAGAAGGGTAGTTATTGGACATAAAACTAGGGTCAAAACAACATAGTATAGTTACATTTCAAGATTCAAATACCCGTAAGAAATAATTGTCGAACAGTTCTACGAGTCAAACCTACGGTCCGTAGAACTTTCCACGGCAGGTACTGGTCAACCGTAGAACCAACTTCAGAGAAACAAAAATTTAATCATTTCCCACATGGCTTTTCTACGGTTTGTCGTCTAGTTTATGGTCTGTAGACCTCATTTGTAGATCACAAGTTCTTGTCCATAACTCTACCAAGTCTGAATCAGTTTTACGGAATCATCCTATGGCTCATGAAAGTTCCTATGGCTCGTCCTGGCTATTTGTAGGTCAAACTTAACAAATATGAAATTCCAAAAACCCAACTTCAGATTTACGATTTCTTTCCTACAGCACGTAGAACGTCCTACGGTCCATAGGTAGGACTTGTAGAACATGCTTTAGTGAAATATTCTAGACTTTTCATTTCAATCTTGACTTTTCAATTTCTGAGGGGTTACATATTCAGAGGTTGTTCGGAAGAATAAAGTTTTGGAATTTTGATTTTGGAGTGTGCGTTGTTTGATTTGAGATAGGATATGGCTTCTAGTCTTTAGATTAAGCTTGATAATGTAATTGCATGTTGATTAGTTTGAATTTGGGGCTTGTTAATACTCGTTTCATGCTAGTTGCTTAGAAATCATGTTTAGATTTTATATTATTTTTTTCATGACTGTTACCATGCTTAATTCCCTTATTGTGATCATTCTTACATTGTGGCCCTAACTTGCCCTTGTTTATTAATAAAACTCAACTACACTTCTTCCGATTCAAAGTGTAGATGGTCGCTAACAAGTATAAACCCAACGATGAGTTGGGGTCGATCCCATAGGGAGTGATACGATAAAGAATTCAATTAAGAAGTAAAGACGTGTTTTAATCTTTTGTAGAAGTAAAAAAGTGTGCAACATAAAATAAATCACAAAGTTTCAATTATCGATATCAAGAGGGGGAATTTAGTAACCAAGTTCTAACAACAACAATCAACACAAGATTTGAACTATTCTAAAGACAACCTTAGAAATGTGATCGATCTAATGCTAATCTCGCTTAATGGGTAGTTAATAATTTCTTTAAGTTGTTGAATCTTAATCAGTATGATAGATTTTTAATATAATCGCCATCTCTCGATAAATTATCATGTTTCGAGTGGGTTCTCTCGAACCTCAACATGCTTAAAAAAAACAACCCAATTTCTCAAGCTGGTTGTAAAGATGCTAATCAATACAAATATCAATAATTAATTGTACTCTATACCTCTTTCTCAAGTAACCACGTAGAGCTAAGCTAGAAGCAAATTTTCAACTTCAGTTCATCAATTAAAACATGAACAAACAATTGAACTCATTTCAAAACAACACTAAACTCAGCAATTAATAATACTCATAAGCTAATTAATGCATTCGACTACATGATCATGCCCCTAAGGTAAGGGGTTATAGCCAAACATAGAGAAAGGTAAGAAATTGTTACCAAAAATATTATCCATCTGAATTAATAACAATCTGCAATACCCCAATGCCAAAATTAAAGATAGAATCCTAAAACCTCAAATCTGAGATCCAAATATTCTCCAAGAATGTTCAACAATGTAAATGTGAAAACTCTCAAACACTAGGAATACATTATGTGTGCAAACTCCTTTTCTTCTTTCAAAAAATGAATTTATATGTTCCCAAAAAACTCAACATGCCGTATAATTGGCGAAGTTAGTCGGGATCGCCGATCGACTCGGTGATGCGCTGAGTTGCACTTCGTCTCGCTTTATATATGTGGCTCTTGTATCCAATTGTTTCGGAAGATTAGGCGAGCTGGGTCGTGATCGCCAATAGATTCGACGTATCGCAGAATCATCTTTTGCTCACCAAATTGGCTTGGTACATGGGCTACTTTGCTTCAACTTTTGGCAAGTTGGAGGCTCACACGGCGAGTCACCGAGTGGCTTTTGCGAGCTTCAGCTTCTTTTTTCTTCAGGTTTTCCAAAATTTTCGCTTCTTTTCGCATTGTAATCTTCTTTCCTTATTATTAAACCTAATTGTTGCATATCATCACATTAACATCAGTTATGAGCATAAAGTATGCATTTAGGACATTAATTCATTGAATAATAAGCCCTAAATAAGTTGAAATTCCTGACTCATCAACACCCCCAACTTAAACTTTTACTTGTCCTCAAGTAAAACACAAGATGAATCAGACAAATAGGGATGTCTACAAATAGTGCTCCTTGAGACTCAATATGAACACAAACAAGGTTCAATTCACTCATGACATGCTCAATTGTGCACTAAAAGTTTCAAACTATGACTAGCCATTATCTAATAGAGTTAAAGCTGACAATGCTCACTTCAAATGCAAATTCATGCTCAATTATTTGAATACCCTCTCATCAAGAATGATTACATGCTCTTTATAAAGCCAATCAAGGAATACAATTATGGAATTGAAATCAACTCTCACACTCCTAATGAGAAAAACATGCATGATTATACCTGTAGGCTTGCCCGTATTTTCCAACCAACACATCACTAGGCTCATGCAAGATCAAAAAGGTCTTACAACGGTTGTAATTGGGTTGAGGGTACGGGTATGATCATTTTGGCTTAGTGACTTCTACTTTCATGAATCATGGCTTAAATTTCACTTCTACTCCTTTACTCTCATTCTTTTCATCTTCACAACTGATCTTTGGGATATTCAAAGCACACAAAATTTTTGGTATGGCTCATCGGACACCCCTTTTATTTCCACAACATTCCTCAATGGATACAATTTTACATTTCTGTTTCCTTTTTGACCTTTTTCTTCCCCATTTTTTTTATATGAAGGTGTTCCATCTTTTTCTTCAATACAAGTTCCCAAGGATGAATTTCACGAACTTCTTGCTCGATTTCTTTTGGACCAAGTTGGCTATTCAAACAAACCAATGCTTCACGAAAAAAACAATTAAACAACAAAATATCCAAAAGACAGAATTTAAAAAATATAAAAAATACAACCAATAAGCTAGGTATAAAAATACCTTTACCCCACCAAAACAACTGCACAGTGTCCTCAATATGCAATAAGAACTGAATGTATCAAGAGAGAGGGAAATGGAGGGAGAGTAAAAATTTCCCTGTCATGCTAAGCATGAGGTGAACTCTGCACATCTGGGGTGGTCTCAGTCTAGAAATTAGTGTCTCACTCAACTCCAGCTCTGGAGGTTTGTTCACCCATATCTTCTGTGGGTTGAGACTTGTTCGAGCCAATTAAGGAAGTTTCATGTAGTGAGGCCTCTGTAACAATCCGTACCAAATCACCCTCCAGGTCCTCTATATCCTTGAACACTACTTTATCAGGAGCCTCTAACTCTTACTCATTTGTCTCGAGTGTGTCGGACTCTCCATCATCATCAGTTGTAACAGCATGTCTGGTCACAATAGCTGGAGGTATCTCAAAAATAGTTGGCATATCTGCACTGGGGTCATCCGGAACAAATACATTACCCCACAACATCGAGATGCGGTGAACTTCAACTCATCCACATCATGTAGAAAATCGGTAATATCAGCCTTCAAGGTAGTCACATCCACAGAGCCAGGGTTTGACGTCTTGCATACCTCAACCTGAGCGGTGAGAGCATTCAATGCCACCCAATGGTCCATGATCACGTAACAACCTGTATCCGAAAAAAGGAAATGAACTCAATTGTGGGAAGTTGTAGGTGCCAGCTACGGAAGCCAACCATGGCCCGTGGGTTGAGCCACGTACCAAAGGTGGGTCCGTGGGATCGCCAACTTGCCTAAGCTGCAGAGGCCCAGGATCATAGCCTGACCTACAGACCGTAGGCCAGACCACTGTCTCTAGTTAGGTTATGAAGTTTGATGGCCCAAAAACCATCTTCGGACCACCATCAACGGTCCACCAAGACGGGCCGTCGTTTAGACCACGCTCCATCGACTGTGTTCGTAGGTTGAAGGTCGGTGGTCAGTTGGCAGTTAAGTTTAGGGGCAGTTGGGTTTTTTCCTAATTAATTAGCTCCTGTACTACGTCGTTTTACCCTTCCCTAAGAACCCTATATAAGATTTTTCAACCCCCAAATTAACCCATTTACTTCATTTTTTCAAATTCACAAAAGAAGACCAATTCTCCTTTCTAAAATATTTCTCTCTATAATCTTGAAGAAGAAAAACAAGATTCAACCTAGGGTTTCAATTAAAGGTCTCAATTCATCCATTGAAGGCTACCTTTTGAATTCAAGGTATGATAAGTTTAATCCATGGATTCCTTCCATCCATGGAGTTCCAATATTCCTTTATTTCAAAAGGTAGAATTCCCCAATTGAGTTAGGGTTTTCTTCAATTATTATGTGTTCATTTCATTATTGATTTAAATGATTCAATTATGATTTTTATGCATGAATTGATGAAATATGATGATTTTATGATGTTTTCCCCATGGACCCATGTAATTTCCATGTTTTCAAGCGATGAATCATATAATGTGAGATTTTGACCTTCAAGGAAGAGTGTTATTAAATTAAGCATGTATTGCAAGCTTTACATGTATTTATTATCAAATCCATATCTTACCCATGTTTTCTATGTGTGGATGATTGAAAGTTGATTTTGAACCTCAAGAGGTAAATATGGACTTATGCATTTTCTTATGAAATCTATGCAATTGTTTTAAGGGTCCTTTGAGAGTAAAGTACCAATTATGTTGTTGTGTTGTGAAAGGATATTCTCATAAACACATACTAGCATTATGTATAAGGTTTTCTCACATAGAATGGATTCTTAGGTTGAAAGGCTTTCTCACCTAATTGAATCAAAGAGTAAGAGCTATCTTAATGAAACTAGCTTGGATTGGTTGTCCAAGCACACCTTTCAATGAATAATGAATTCAAGTAAGAAATGACTATTCCTTGGGATTTATTCTTAGCAGCGAGTGGATAATGATTATAGGATGAAATTTCTCTCGTAGTAGAGGTCGGGTTTCTAGAAGCAATCTCACGAGATGGAAGCTCCCCCTTAGTAGAGGTTGGGTTTCTAGTAGCAATCTCCTTATCCCCTACCTATGTGTACCCATAGAATGATTGTATCAAGAGACATTAGCTAGTGGAACCACTTAAGATAGAAATTCATGGTATTTACCTTGGCAAGTAGGACAACCCTTTTCGGTGTGGAAGGCACCGGGGGATCATGTTAGAGCTCACATGATCTTTATGCCGGTTAAGGCTAATTCCCCACATTAAGAATGAACTAAGGTTACTTCAAGAAGTATCGCATTGGATTTTAAAGGTTTTAAAGATAAAGTTAGCTTGAATTGACCATGATGTTATGATTTATGTTTTCTAATTCTTTTATATCATTTTTTAGCATGGTCAATTGCATGTCATGAAATGAAATGCCCCTTTTTAGCATGATTTAAATGTTTTATGCATGGCTATCATACTTGGTACATTGTTTCGTACTAACACATACTCTTGCCTATATTTCCCCAAATGTAGAGTCCGACAGTTAAGGTCATCAGTTTCATGGCTAGAGGTTGAATTGAGATATTTCGAGCTCTGGTGAGTCCTCATTCTTCGAGGATGGAATTTCCTTGTTGTATTTCCTTTTCATGTATTTCTCTTTTGGACATGATGTATGGGCTAGGCCCAATTTCATTCTATTGCATTAGATGGCTATTATGAGAACAATGTTTTAGACTTCCACTTTGCTTTTATAAAATGTTTTGGACTTGGACTATTATTTTACTCTTATTGTTCGATTTCTTATGTTATGAGAAGTAAGTGGCTTGTATGGAGTTCTTCGGGGTTCTATACTCCATGTTACATCTAGGGGGTACCCCTGGATCGTGACAAACTTGGTAATCAGAGCACAAGGTTTAGAATGGTCCTAAGATGTCTCATAAGCCACGTCTAGTAGAGTCTTGTTCATAAGTGTGAAGCGTGCCATATTTATGAATAAGAGCCTATAAGATGATTAGAAAACTTTGCTTCTTTCATTACTCTTAAGTTGTGCAATAGAATTAAACTCTGTAAGGTCTCTCTTTTCATCCTTATCATATGTTTTTCAGGATATGCCGACTCGAAGATCTTATACTAGAAGGAATGTGAGGAAGAATGCGGAACAAGAAGCCCCTTCCTAAGCTCCTCAAGTTTTGGTCGATCCTTTGGCCGAGCAAGTGTCGAATGTACAATTTAGGGCTGCTTTTCAGGCGTTGGCTCAAGCCCTGATAGCCCAAGCCAATAGGGAGTTATTGGTTCCCGTTAACCAAAATGTGGGTACGACAACTTCAAGAGTGAGGGACTTCACAAAGATGAATCCTCTAGAGTTTCATAGTACTAGGGTTGAGGAAGATCCTCAATAATTTATTGATGAGGTTTATAATGTTTTGATGATCATGGGAGTTACGCCGGTGGAAAATGTTGAGTTGACCGTTTATCAACTAAATGGTGTGTCTCAAATATGGTATAACCAAAGGAAGGAAGGGAGATCGGAGGATGCGGGTCCTCTTGATTGGGAGAAGTTTAAGGCCACTTTTCTTGATAGGTTCTTTCCCCTTGAGAATAGGGAAGCCAAGGTACTTGAGTTCATTAATCTTCGATAAGGAAGTATGAGTGTGAGGGAATATGCTCTAAAGTTCACTGAATTATCTTAGTATGCTCCATCAATGGTTGTCAATTCAAGGGCTAAGATGCGTAAGTTTATTTCGGGTGTTCCATATGGTGGTTAAAGAGTGCCGAACCACTATGCTCATTAATGATATGGACATCTCTCGTCTCATGGTGCATGCAACAAATTGAGGAAGAAAAACTTAAGGAAAATTCTACAGAGGTAAAGAGGGCTAAGACCAGAGATGGAAATTTCTCACATTCAAGGTCCGAGGGATAAGGTCATCCTTGATTTTGACAAAGGTTTTCCAATAAAGATTTCTCCAATGCTTCTCCTAAGTTCAACAAAGAAAGTGTCTAACCCTAATCTTCAAGGAGGTAATGGTATTGGATCTTTATTACCTAGGTCTAATTGTGCTAAGTGTGAAAGGAAGCACGAGGGTAATTACCTAGCCGGCATGGATGGTTGCTTTGGTTGTGGTAAGAGTGGTCGCAAAATGAGGGATTGTCTTATGCTTGCGACTAAAGGAAGAGAGGGGAAAGCAAGCTACTACTAGTGGTGCGGGTTCCAATGCTCTTAAGAAAAATCACTTCTATGCGCTTCATACTCTAAGTGAATGGGAGGGTTCTCCTGGTGTGGGTACCGGTGTGTTGAAAGTTTTCCAACTTGATGTATATACTTTACTTGATCCCGGTGCTACCTTGTCTTTTTTGATTCCATATCTATGAGGTTTGATATTCTACCGGATGTGTTGCTAGAACCTTTTTCTGTCTCTACTCTTCTTGGTGATTATATTGTGGCTAAGAGGGTCTATAGAAAATGTCCCATTTCCTTGTCCTAGAGAGTTACTCTTGCTGACTTAGTAGAGCATCATATGTTATATATGATGTTATCTTGGGTATGGATTGGCTGCACTTATGTTATGCATCTATTGAATGTAGTACCTGTGTAGTTAAGTTTTAGTTCCTGAATGAGCCTATCCTTGAGTAGAAGGGGGGAAATTCTATGCCTAAGAGTTAGTTTGTCTCTTATCTTAAAGCTAGAAAGATAATTTTTAAGGGTATATTTTACCATCTAGTTAGGGTGAGGGGTGTGGATTCTGAAACCCCTTCTCTCGAGTCGGTCCCCATTGTTAATGAGTTTCCATAAGTGTTCCCGAGTGATTTACCCGATATTTCTCCCGAGTGGGAAATAGACTTCCATATTGACCTTCTTCCCGATATGTAACCTATTTCTATTCCTCCTTACCGTATGGCTAAGGTAGAACTTAAGGAGTTGAAAGAACAATTGAAAGATTTGTTGGATAAGGGTTTCAATCGACTGAGTATCTCTCGATGGGGTGCTCTAGTTTTATTCGTTAGAAAGAAGGATGATTATCTTCGTATGTGTATCGTTTATCGATAGTTCAACAAGGTGACCATTAATAATAAGTATCCTCTCCCAAGGACAGATTATTTATTTGACCAACTTCAAGGAGCAAGCTGTTTCTCTAAGATTGATCTTCGATCGGGTTATTACCAATTGAGGGTGAAAGATGATGACCTTCCAAACACGGCTTTTCGAACTCGGTATGGTCATTATGAGTTTTTGGTAATGTCATTTGGGTTGACTAATTCTCCAGTGGTGTTTATGGATTTGATGAATAAGGTGTTTAGACAATACCTTGACATGTTTGTGATTGTGTTCATTGATGATATTTTGATCAACTCAAGGAGAGAGGATGAACATATTGATCATTTGAGAATCGTATTGCAAGTTCTTACGGACCAACAATTTTTTTGCAAAGTTTAGAAAATGTGAATTTTGGATAAGGTCTGTAACTTTGCTTGGTCATATTGTTTCAAGTAAGGGTATTGAGGTAGATCCTAAGAAAACGGATGTGGTCAAGAGTTGTCCTAGACCTCTAACTCCTTCGAATATTAGAAGTTTCTTGGGTTTAGTCGATTACTATAGAAGGTTTGTTGAGGGTTCTATTCAATTACCTCTTCTTTGATGGCTTTGAGTCAAAATAAGGCTAAGTTTATATGGTCTGAAGCATGTGAAAAGAGCTTCCAAGAGTTGAACGATAGACTTACTTCTGCTCCGGTATTGACCTTACCAGAAGGGACGAAAGGTTTTGTGGTTTATTGTGATGCGTCGAAAATTGGGCTAGGATGTGTGCTTATGCAAAATGGGAGAGTTATTGCCTATGCCTCAAGCTAAATTAAAATCTCTGAGAAGAATTATCCTACTCACGACCTTGAGTTAGTGGTAGTCATTTTTTCTTTAAAGATTTGGAGAGACTATTTGTAAGGAGTACATGTAGATGTGTTTACCGACCACAAGAGTTTGCAATAAGTGTTTAATCATAAAGATCTAAATCTTCGCCAAAGAAGGTGGCTTGAGTTATTGAAGTATTATGACATGACTGTTTTTTATCACCCCGAAAAAGCTAATGTGGCAGTGGATTCTCTTAGTAGATTATATATGCGTAGTGTTGCTCATATTGCAAAAGAAAAGAAAGAGTTGTTTCGAGATGTTCATATATTAGCCCAATTAGGTGTTTAACTAGTGGACTCCACCAAAGGTGGTGTTATGGTTCACAATGGTTCTGAAATCATCTTCGTGACGGATGTGAAAGCCAAGAAAGTTCTTGATTCAATTTCGGTAGAGTTGAAAGAGGCGGTGCTTAAGAAATCCATTGACGCTTTCTCCCAAGGGGGAGATGGTGTACATAGATACAAAGGCCAGTTATGTGTTCCAAATGTGGATGACTAGAGTAAACAAATTTTGATAAAAGCCCATAGTTTGCGGTATTCCATTCACCCGGGAGCCACCAAGATGTACTGTGATTTACGTGTGGTCTATTGGTGGGATGGGATGAAGAAGAATATTTTTGGATTTTTGGCCAAGTGTCTAGATTACTAACAAGTAAAGGTTGAGCATCAGAAACTGGGAGGTTTATCCCAAGACATTAGTATTTTCCTACTTGGAAGTGGGAATACTTGAATATGGACTTTATAGTTGGTTTGCCTCGCACCCGGCAACAACATGACTCAATTTGGGTGATAGTAGATCGGATGACGAAATCAGCTCATTTTCTTTCCGTCAAGGTTTCCTATTCGGCGGAGGACTATGCCAAGATGTAATTGAGAGAAATGGTAAGGTTGCATGGAGTGCCTTTGTCCATTATTTCCGATCTTGGTACCCAATTCACTTCTCAGTTTTAAAAGTCATTCCAAAAGGGTCTTGGCACTAAGGTTAAGCTTAACACGACTTTTCATCCCCAAACTGATGGGCAAGCGGAGCGTACTATCCAAACTTTGGAAGATATGTTAAGGGCTTGTGTGATTGATTTTAATTTCAATTGGGATGACCATTTCCCATTGATTGAGTTTTCCTACAATAATAGTTATCACTCGAGTACTGATATGGATCCATTTGAGGCCTTATATGGTAGGAGGTGTAGATTTCCAATAGGCTGGTTTGAGGAGGGTGAAGTTGCCCTAATAGGTCTCGAGTTGGTATAATAGGCCATGGAGAAAGTTTGGCTTATAAGGGAAAAGTTGAAAACGACTCAAAGTTGGCAAAAGTCCTATGCTGATGTTAGGAGAAAGGATCGAGAGCTTGAGGTTAACGATTGGGTTTACTTGAAAATCTCACCCATGAAGGGTGTGTTGAGGTTTGGTAAGGAGGGGAATTTAGTCCCTTATATGTAGGCCCATACTAAGTTTTGGGACGTGTTGGGAGGGTTGCTTATGAGTTAGACTTGCCGAATTAGTTGGCAACAATGCATGCCATTTTCGATGTCTCTATGCTTAAGAAGTGTGTTGGTGATCCTACATCCATAGTTTCCCTAGAAGGGTTGGAAGTTGATGAGAGTCTTTCTTATGAGAAAGTTCTAGTAGAGATTCTAGACTGGCAAGTCAAGAAGTTGAAAAACAACGATATAGCTTTCGTGAAAGTATTATGGAGGAATCAATTAGTTGATAGTACTACTTGGAAGGACGTGATCGATATGATGTACCGATATCGTCATCTCTGTCCTTCTAATCCTATTCTCGCTTGAGGTAATGAGTTCCTTTTGGTTTGTCCTTGTTTTGGGTGTCATGTGTTTTTATGTGTTGCCATGATTTCTTTATGTGATGCATGCTCATGAAAACTTGTGTTTTGAAAGAAAATGAGTTTATATGATTGATTTTCCTCATGTTGTTGTGCATTGAGTATGAGTTCCCTATAAAATCCATAAGATGAATTGATGAACATGCTTTAGCTATGCTTTTTGAGATAGAATTGCATATGGTCTCCAAAAGATTGTGTTGAACATGCTTTTAGCTTTGAGAAGGGAGTACCTCCTTGAACATGAGTAATTTTGAAATATCATGCATATTGGGTTGCTAGATATAGTTCCTACTTCCTTATGATGGGCTTTTGATCGATTTACGGTCTGTATTGCAGTTCCGTCGTTTGCTTCAGAGAAGCTAATTTTTGGAAGCAAAA
Organism: Solanum bukasovii; assembly: GCA_029582585.1. Lineage (NCBI taxonomy): Eukaryota > Viridiplantae > Streptophyta > Magnoliopsida > Solanales > Solanaceae > Solanum > Solanum bukasovii. The sequence continues at coordinate 9,949 of JAJOOI010072233.1, read as the reverse complement.
ATATTCTCTAAGTCCTGGCTAACAGAAGGGACTCACAGACCGTAGATCCATTGACGGTCCGTGAGTTAGTCTCGTGGAATGAAGACGCGTCCCTCAACAAACTTTCCTTATTTTGTTTCCCTTTTAATTTAGGACTTGTTTTCTATTAATAGGGCATGTAAACCTCGTTTTTGGGGGTTAGACATTATTCTTTTTATTCTAGTTCTTGACTTGGGAGATTAACTTGCAACTTTAGCAATTCTTAATTTCCTAAGTTCGTTTTAGAAGATTTTGGTGTTGTAATTCAATTTGAATTTCTAGGTTTATTATTCTTCTTACATAAGTTCATAATTCTTTCATCTAAAGCAATGAATTGTGTTCATATGATTATGGGTAACTAAACTCCACAACTAGGGTTGTGGGAACCATGAGCGATTAACAAAGTATGAATAGTAAATAAGCAATTCTTGAATAGTATTTTGCATGCATTGATAATTCTTTCGTTTAGAAGTCTTTTTAATGAGTGCACGCGTTAGAACTCGCCTTGTTGCTAATTGTCGGACCAAGGAGGTAATTAACAAGAAAAGAATTATCAACATAAATTTAGTGTGATACTATCTAATAGGCTAGTGTCGATTGGTGCGAAGTAATAACTAAGCCAAACATCGATTATGATGTCTAATATGAGGTAAAGGTAAGGGTTAGTAAATAATACACACGTAGCCGGACCAAGGCACGGGGTGAAATTCTCTAGATGGTGAACCAAGGATTTAGAGATACCTAACTTATCAGTTTGCATGTAGTACACCAGGAAAGGATTGCTGTTATTAGGATTACTTCGTTATGAGCTTGGGGGGAACACATAGACCCTAGTTAATTCGCTCCTCTTGATAACAACCGAAATTGACTTTTGTTTACTGATTACTTACTGACTTCTTACAATTTGTTTCACAACACCCCCCTTTTAATTACTTGTTTCTAGAAGTAATTTGACTAATTGAATATAATTGTTGGTTAATGTACAGTCTAAACCATTTTCCTCGTGGGATCGACCCCAACCTACAAGTAGACCAGACTTGGATATGGATTTTTTATCGGATTACGAGTGTTCCCTCTATCATTGACAGGCGATGCTACAGTATAGTTCACTGAGCTTTCTTATAACTCAATCTTTACATGGAACCAACTGACGGATGTGTTCCGAGCAAGGTACTATCCAGTGTCCAAGAAGCTCAATCACAAATATAGGGTCAACAATTTTGTAGCATTACCTGGAGAGTTTGTGAGTAGCTCTTGGGACAGATTCACTGCGTTCGTAAAAAGTGTCCCAAAATCACCGTATTGATGATGAGTCGCTGAAGGAATATTTCTATGGAGCTCAGGATGACAACAATAAAGCAGTGCTTGATACTATTGCAGGAGGTTCATATGGTGACTGCACATATGCACAAATTTGTGAAAAACTGGAGAAGATCTCTCGCAACAATAAAGCATGGAGCACTAGGAGGTCAGATACTAGGAGAAACACATTTTCCATTCAGAATACAAACACCCTGTCTGCGGATGAGATTCGAGAGGAGATGGCTCAGATGAGGATAGAGTTGGCGTTGGTATTGAAGCATGTGAGCGGAGGTGCAGAAAAGGTAAATGCTATGAAATACTTGACTAGAACGCCACCACCAGCTGAATAGTGTTACTATGAAGAGAATGCTTATGTGGTGAATGATCAGACATCAGGTTTCCAAACAAACGCCCAGGGATCCAATGCGGAAAATTGGCGCCAAGGTCAAGGAAACGAAGGTCATAAATATGGCAACTACAACCGAGAGGGTCAATATGTCTGGGATGGGAACTTCAATCGCGACAACAACTACAACAGGAACAACTATGGCAACAGAAATGATCGGGTTGGACCTTATGTTCCCCCCTCAAAATCGGGAATCTGGTACTAGGGAAGCTAGAGGCAATATGGCGCATATTGAAGATATGATGCAGAAGATGATGAGAAGGTTTGATGCAACTGATGAGAATGTGAAGGAGATGAGAAACGACTTGTCTGGTATTGGTCAAAAGGTTGATGACCATGTAATGTCAATAAAGTACCTAGAGCAGTAGATGACCCAGTTGTCTACTACAGTGAACCCACGTCAACCTGGTACTATTCCTAGCAACACCATCCAGAATCCAAAGAATGATGGTCACTTTATGAAAGTTACTACTCGAGGGGGTAAGCAAACCATAGATCCACCTATGTCGTCTGTGGTGGATGTTGAGATTAGAAAAGAAGATGATGTGGTAGAGGTTAGAGAAGAGTCTGAGACTGCGACAAAGAAAGAAGTGGAGATGTCTTAGAAAGTTGTCCCCATACCTAGACCTCCACCATCTTTTCCACAGAGGTTAGTGAAGAAGACTAAAAATGGTAAATATCGCAGGTTTATTACAATGTTGAAACAACTTTCCATCAATGTTCCTTTGATTGAAGCTTTGGAGCAAATGTCTGGGTATACGAAGTTTATGAAAGATATGGTGACAAAGAAAAGGTCTGTGAGTTTTGAAGATGATGATACATTGCAGCATTGTAGCGCTATTGCTACAAGATCTCTTGTGCAAAAGAAGGAAGACCCTGGTGCTTTCACAATCCCATGTACTATAGGGTTGTTACACTTTGCCAAGGCATTGTGTGATCTTGGTGCTAGCATCAACCTCATGCCATTGTCTATTTATAAGAAGTTGGGTCTAAGGGATCCAAAGCCTACTACGATGCGGCTACTTATGGCCGATCGTACTATGACAAGTCCCATTGGTGTACTCCATGATGTGCTAGTAAAAGTGGAGTCGTTCATCTTTCCAGCGGATTTTGTGATTCTTGACGTTGATTTTGATGTTCCCGTCATCCTTGGGAGACCATTCCTTGCCACAGGTCGTGCATTGGTTGACATGGAGAAGGGACAGATGAAGTTCAGACTGAACAATGAAGAAGCAACTTTCAATATTTGTAGGTCCATGAAGCAGAGTGGTAAGCTCCAAACGGTATCTGCTATAACTTACGGAGTGGAGAGTGGAGTATAAGTGCAAATTGAAGAGCGACTCGGTGTTGGGGCACTAGAAGCAGTTATGATGAATTTTGATAGTGATGGTATTGAAGAGTACGATGAGTTGGTAGTTGCAATCGAGAGGTGTGAATATCGGTCAAAACAAAAGAAGTATGAGTTAGACATGAAGAATCGTGAGTCTCCACCAGCGAGACCATTTATTATGGAGGCATCGAAATTGGAGCTTAAGGCTCTACCACCACATTTGAAGTATGTATTCTTGGGCAGAGATAACACTTTGCCGGTCATCATTACGGCAGATCTAAATGCAAGACAAGTAGAGTTCTTGTTGACAGTATTAAAGAGGTTCAAGCGAGCTATTGGGTGGACTATTGCAGATATTATTGGGATTCCGCCCGGTATTTGTTCCCACAAAATACAACTCATGCAAAATGACAAATCTAGTATTGAGCACCAAAGAAGATTAAATTCACCTATGCACGAGGTAGTTAAAAAGGAGATCATCAAGTGGTTGGATGCTGGAGTTATCTATCCCATGGGACTTTCGCCTTCAAAAGGATGCCCTTTGGGTTGTGCAATGCTCCAGCAACCTTCCCGCGTTGTATGATGTCGATATTCTCTGATATGGTGGAGGACACTATTGAGGTATTTATGGATGATTTCTATGTGGTAGGGAACTCTTTTGATCGATGTCTGAATCATTTGGCTGAGGTACTTAAAAGGTGTGAAGAATGCAACCTGGTACTGAATTGGGAGAAGTGCCACTTTATGGTGAAAGAAGGAATAGTTCTAGGTCATAGAATTTCTGAAAAGAGCATGGAGGTAGATAAAGAAAAAGTTGAAGTAATAGAAAAACTTGCCCCACCTATCTCTGTAAAAGGTGTGACGAGTTTTCTTGGGCATGCTGGGTTTTGTAGGAGGTTCATAAAAGACTTTTCAAAAATTGCACACCCATTGTGCAAACTGCTCGAAAAGGAGTATAAGTTTGAGTTTGATGATGCTTGTCTGAGAGCATTTGGAGAGTTGAAGGAAAAGTTGGTTACTGCACCTATCATTATTTCACCTGATTTGGGACAACCGTTTGAGGTAATGTGTGATGCAAGTGGAGTGGCTCTTGGTGTGGTACTAGGACAGAGGAAAGAGAACATTCTTCACACTACTTACTATGCTAGCAAAGCTCTAAATGTGGCCTAGAAGAATTATATTGTGACTGAACAAGAACTTCTGGCGGTGGGTTTTGCATTCGAGAAATTTTGATCCTACTTGCTTGGTACTAAGGTCATAGTGCATACTGACCATTTTCCATTGAGGTATTTGATGGCGAAAAAAGATGCAAAACCAAGATTGATTAGATAGGTATTATAGCCGCAAGAGTTTGATTTTGTGGTAAAAGATAGAAAGGGGACCGAAAATCAAGTTGCCAATCACTTGTCCAGATTAGAGGAAGAGGCTATGCTAAAGCTTGGTGATAGGGCTGAAATTAATGATGCTTTTCCAGATGAATAGGTATTGGATGCTTCTCATGATCTGATTCCTTGGTTCGTTAACTTTGCTAATTATTTGGCAAGCGATATTGTGCCCCAGGATTTGTCTTTTCACCAAAGGAAAAAGTTTATGCATGATGTGAAGAAATTCTTTTTGGATGAGCCTTACTTGTATCGTAGTTGTGCTGATGGGATTATTCGTCGCTGTGTACCCGAGGTCGAGATGTTGAGTGTACTTGAAGACTGCCATTCATTGCCTGTTGGTGGTCATCATAGCGGTATTCGGACTGCGCATCAGATTTTGCAGTGTGGGTACTACTGGCCTACTATCCACCAAGATGCTCATGATTTCGCCAAGTCTTGTGATCGTTGCCAAAGAGAAGGAGGAATTTCAAAGAGGCAAGAGCTTCCTATGAATCTGATATTGGTGATAGAGTTGTTTGATGTATGGGGCATTGATTTTATTTGTCCATTTGTGAGTTCACATGGGATGAAGTATATTCTCGTTGCGGTTGGTTATGTATCGAAGTGGGTAGAAGCAGTTGCGCTATCCAACAATGAAGGCAAAAGTGTCACCGCATTTTTGGAAAAGAATATCTTCTCTAGATTTGGTACCCCGAGGGCGATTATCAGTGATGGAGGTTCCCACTTTTGTAATAAGTTGTTCAATGCGCTACTTGAGAAGTATGGTGTCCTCCACAATGTAACCACTCCGTACCATCCACAAACTAGCGCACAAATTGAAGTGTCCAACAGAGAGATCAAACAGATTTTGGCAAAGTCTGTGAATGCTAATAAAATAGATTGGTCAAGGAAGCTTCATAATGCTCTATGGGCCTATCGCACTGCATACAAGACCCCCATAGGTATGTATCCTTACCAACTTGTATATGGGAAGTCTTGTCATTTACCAGTAGAGCTAGAGCATAAGGCGATGTGGGCAATGAAGAAGCTAAATTTGGATTGGGGCACCGCATCAAATCACAGAATGAATGACTTGAATATTCTTAATGAGTTTCACCTAAAAGCTTATGAAAGTTCAGCCTTGTACAAAGAGAAGATGAAGAGGTATCATGAACAACGAATTGAAAAGCGAGAATTTGTGGTTGGTGATCTTGTGCTTCTATTCAACTCTAAGTTACCCTTGTTTCTAGGCAAACTCAAGTCGAAATGGACTGGGCCATTTTTGCTCACAAAAGTGCTCCCCTATGGAGCGGTTGAGATTGAAAATAGTGAAGGAACTAGGTTCATGGTAAACAGGCAAAGGATCAAGATCTATCTGGGAAATGCTAAAAGTGTGCAAGAAGTGATTGAGGCCTATCATCTTGATGAAGTCTGAGTAATCAAGAGGCATGTGTCGTGCCGCGACGTTAAATCAAGCGCTGCTTGGGAGGCAACCCAAGATGTACAATATAGCCAACGATAGGTTTTTGTTTTCCATCTAGCAGTTTTTGTGATTAGTTTAATCTCTGTATTAATTTAGATAGGCGTTGTAGTTTTTTTTTTGTGTTGGCTAGAATTAGCATAGGGTCCGTGTCTAAAAAGTGTCCAGAAAATGTAAAAAGAATAGCCTAATGGTTGCTACATGTGCAGGTATGCTATGAAAATTTTGAAGAAAATGGTCTGGTGCAGAGGTCTACGGACCCCATCGACAGTCCGTCGATCCATCCACAGACCGTGGATGGTGTCTGTAGATCCCAGGTAAGTCCCTATAACTTTTCCAAGTGTAAGAATGATCTACGGTCCCAATCTACGGACTGTAGATCGACCCATAGACCGTAAACGGGGTCTCGTGGGTCCAAAACCCTAATTCTGCCTGACCCGACCCGGACCCGGACCCATCCTATTTAAAATCCCCCAATTTTAAATCATTCCACTTCCCTCCATTTACTCCCAAACCGTTTCATAACTTCCCAAACTCCTTAAATCACTCAATAATCACTCCATCACTCCCCAATTAATTTTGCCTTCCTTTTCCCGAAACCTCTAAATTCCCTTTCCTCTCTAAAAGTTCTCACAAGGTCCGGTGTTTGGGTTAGTAACGAAGAGGTAATTCTTTGGTCTTGCAAAGCTTAGTGTCGTCACGCAATCACCCCACTCCTCATTTCTTGTAATGTAATAGACTTTCCCCTCACTTTGAATTTCAATTCATAGATTGAATATAGAAAGTCGGGAGTCGGGTCTTGACCTTGGGTAATTGTTAGATGTAATTACATGATAAAATTTGAAGTTGCAATACCCTTGGAAGGATAGATAGTGATTGTGTTGCCTTATTGTATCTGATTATATGTCTAAATGTAAGTTTCGACTTAGGGTTCCAAAGTTTGTCTTGAATACTTGGTTACAATGATTAATCGGAATCCTGAGATTAAACTAGCATGATTCAATGTTGAAATAAATGGTTAGACTAGGATATTGTTGAAAATGGTCTAAGATGTGGACTTGAAAATAAAGAATGGCTAAAATATGGCACAGATCACATCCACGATACCTCGTTTACGGACCGTAGATTAGGTTTGTAGTTGGATGAACCTGAAATTTCACCAAGTGTGACACCACGGATGTGGACTACGGTCCGTAGATCAATCTACAGACCGTTCTGTGCATCCATGGTTTCCATCTGCGACCAACATTGTTGGTCCTCTGATCCACGGAAGGGTTCCACGGACCGTAGATAAGTGTACGGACCATAGGTCTCCTCCGTGGATGACCACTATAGCCTCTGTCTGAAATTTTTATGGAACTTTGTTACTATTCATTTATAGTTCTAATTTTTTTTGTTTGTTTGTTTATGGTTAGTTTTGGCACTAATATCGCTTCCACAAGTACGGTGGCACCCAAGAAGCTCGTCACCTATTCAAAACAGGCCAAGTCAAAATCTGTTGCTCCTAGCTTCAGGTTAATCGATGAGGACACGGACACGGAAAAAGATCCATCATACGTTCCTCCCAACACAAGGACTTCTCCCACTGCACCCCGAGCCACCAGAGTCACCCCCGGAAGGTGATTCCTAACGTAGTCATTGTCTCCCAATCTGATGAGGAGCACACATTGATCGGGTCACCAACTGGGGCTGCTTCAAGTTCAGCTACTGGGTCTATGTCTGGCTCTGACTCTACCCATTCTTCGGGCTCTGAGTCCAACCTTGCTTCAGGGTCCGAGTTTGCCCATGATTCGGGGTCCAATGCCAAGTCAGCCACTGGGTCCAGCCAGAATAAAGAAGCAGCCTCATCTGATGAGGCCACTAACTTAGAGTCAGAACCCATACCAAGGAATCAGAACCCTACTCCAGTGGCCGGTGAGCAAAATAGATGGTGTGTTGAAGGCCAATGGCAAATATATCGGTATGCCAAGATGATTAATGACAAAAAGATGATGTCCCGGATTGTTACAGAGGAGTGGAAAGTCCTCACAGGGAGCTTGCACACTGTCCCCCACATCCACCGGCTTTTAACCTTCACAAGTGTGATTGGATGGCTCGAGACCTAGGTACTTATAGTGAGGAGATTGTATGGGAGTTCTACGCCTTATATGCCACCACTCTCCGTGGTTCGATCTCCAAGAAGTCAAAGACCGTAGCCCAGGACCCTCTCACTTCCACTATGGTCTGGGGTTGTCCGGTGGACATATCACATGCCACCATTAACCGTTTTCTCTGTGGACCTACCACGGGTCACTCGTGGTCACTAAACACAGCGAAGTTTGATTACAGATGGGACATCATGCGAACTGGCACTTTCCAGATAAATGCTAAGCAGCGATAGGTTGTTATATTGTGGTTAGCTAAATACATTGATGTGCATGGCGAGTGTGCGGAGTGGGTCGCCACACCACGGTTGGGTATCTGGAAGGCCACATTAAATTTTGTGGCCAAGTTCTTCTAGTTGTTAGTGCGTAACATGGTGTCGCCTACAAAATATGACAACCAACTCACATGGGACAAAGAGGTCATGGTTGCAGCATTGGTAGTAAGAGTGGAGATTGGATTTTCCCGCATACTGCTGTAGAGATTCACCAGAGGGCATTCAAGACCTTCATTACTTACCCCTTTCCATGTTTGATTTTCCAATTGTGCAGGGACTTTGGAGGGCCGATCTGTCAATGTGACATGTTAATCCATCCTACAGGGACTTTGGATAAAGGCCTCATTCGAGATGAGGCAAATGTGGTGGCACCTCGCAGAGAGCCCCAGGTTGAGGTACTTCTCTTGCATGCAGATCTTGCAGACACGGTGGGGCAGGCACAGGGCAGTGACCCCATTATACCAGATCACACCGATACTATCCCGGCCCCCTCTTCCCAGGTAGCTAGTGCGGCTCGTAGCTCATCCCGATCCACACCACCATTAGAAGGAAATGTTGGCCAGAGTACAGAAATTAGAGGCTCAGATGGCCATACTGCTACATCATATCCAGCCTTGGATGCAAAAGTCGATAGCCTAGTCCGAAGCCAGAATGGAGCGAAGGATGGAGGGCATGATGGACCGTAATATCTAGGCCGTTAATAAGCATCTTGATGCCTTTGAATTGAGAGTCCTTGAGCGACCAGCCTCGACCATAGATCTATCCTCTTTTCAGTCTGAGTTAGCCACTCTCCGGGCCGACGTTGATGTCATTCTTGCCATCCCTACAGTTGAGCCTCAGGCTGCACCTACTGCATTGGTTGATGATACGGTGCTAGATGTTTTATTCAATTGGACCGCCGAGGAGGGGCTTGAGCCTACACATACCAAAGGCAAGAGGCACCGTTCTAGTCGCACCGAGGAGGAAAAAGCTCAAAAGAGATAGCGTAGGCAGGAGAAGGAGCCTAGGAAGGCTTCGATTTTAGATGAACAGTTTCAACAGAGGGTGCGTGAGAGTATTGCAGGGGCATCGAGTTCTGCCCCAATTGTAGAGGTCCCGCCTGTAGTGAGGGACATTTTGAGCACAACAGATGGTGCGGTTAGAGTGACCGGGAGCACTACTGAGGGTGCTAAGATGGTTGATGTGGGCACTACTGAGGGTGACCCAAGTATGGTTCCAGCGGGCTCTGGGAAACCGGACCCACCTGCTTGTTGATGATTCTTCGGCACAATGGGCCACAGGTTTGCTTCACCCAACCCATTATCTTTTACTGTTTTTGTATTGATACGCTCAAATTACACCTCCTTTCAGAAGCATAAGCGATCGTTATCAAGTAAAGAACCCAACTTGTAGGTTGGGATCAATCCCACGAGGAAAATGGTTTAGACTTTACTTTTAACCAACAATTATATTCAATTAGTCAAATTATTTCCAGAAACAGGTAATAAAAAGGGGGGTTGTGCTTGTGTAAAACAAATAGTAAGACTTAATATTGTAATCAATTATTAAATTCAACTTTGGTTGTTATCAAGATAGGAGAAATAACTAGGGTACACGTGTTCCCCATAATCTCATAACGCAGTAATCCTAG